>JAXCLQ010072024.1:19260-63227 GCA_035584115.1 Cedrela odorata
ATTGTTAATACTATATTGTAATAGGAAATTAGTATTATTTTATTGTAGTATGATTAGTGAAGTGTTAAGATAATTGTAGTAGGAAATTAGAGTTTATATTGTTAATACTATATTGTAATAGGAAATTAGTATTATTTTATTGTAGTATGATTAGTGAAGTGTTAAGATAATTGTTAGGAAATTAGAGATAGATAAATTTATAGTGTTAATGTTAAATTTGTAGAAGGAAATCAAAGATGAGCAAATTCATATTTTAATGCTTAATTGTAGTGGAAAAATTTAATATGAATAAATTCATGTTAGTAGTGCTAATTGTAGTAGGAAATTAGATATGACCAAAAATTCATATTATTAATGTTAATATGTAATAAGGAAAAATTAGAAATTGATAAGATTATATTAGTGATGTTAATTTTGTAGATAGGAAATTAGGAATTTATATTATGTTAATGTGTACATAGTGTTTAAATGAGATATGGATATTATATTAATTGGTGAAAAATAGAATGATAAAGAAAAGAATGGAAGTGTAGTAATATATATATACATATATAATGTAACTTGATGTTACTTGTGGATTTGGAATAGTGTAATTGTTAATTGGAATTGAATCTCAGTGATTTCGGTAGGCCGAGTTTGTATGTAAGGTTTAGAAGTGTGTAATACTTTATTTTGTGATGATTTTATTAAAATATTAAGGTGCATAAATTCTGAAAATTTGGGAAATGAGTGACGTCCAGTGTATCAGAAAAAAGAATGGCAATAAACGGCATAATTAAATAGTTTCAGAAATTTTCAGCCAAAAGTGTTTTCCAAAATTGTTGTAATAGACATATTTATGTATATGTAAGTATATGTATATATGAAATACTAGAATGTATATGTATATATGAAATACTAGAATGAAGTAAATATGATGATAAATGTATGTTAGGGATTCATAAAATGTTGAATACGGGAAATGTGGATGTCGTAGAAATGTGGCGACAAGTATAAATGTGTGACTGAAATAGATTTTGTTAATTTATTTTAGGTACACAACATTAATATAAGAATATACATGGAAGAGTGAGAACAAATGTAAGTGGATCATGCATGCAATTTAATACTTTGAAACTATACGATATTCAATGTTGTGATAAAATAAAAATGTAATTTTAATGTTTGGTACGTCAATGCGATTCTATGAAATAATTGTGAATTTGAATGTTTACGCCAATATCACATTTACAGAATACTTATGAAATGTTGTTGATGTGTGAAATATTTAAATAACATGTAATTTATGGCTTAGTCATTAGTATGTTATTCTGACCTAGCCGGGTCTCACATTAAGTGCGAGGCTTGTAGGCTAGTAAGAATTCTGTTTAACGCGTTGTACGCATTTCTGTTATATGAATATGAAAATGACCACTATATGCGGAATACGTAATTACGTTCTGAATCCGAGTCACCATGGGTGCAGGTGACACTAACTGACTAAGCCATTTTGAATGTGTTTGTATTATGAATAAACTTTATGTGTTTGGAAAAGCTTGAAAATGCTTTAATTGTTTAAACTTTTATATTATGTTCTGCATCGACGTATAAAAACATGTATGATATGCTTATTGAGATATGTATCTCACTCTTTATTGAAAAATTTTATTTTTCGGATAATAACACATAAAGGTAACCAAGTACGTAAGCGAGGGTATTAGGCGTATTTGTAGATTTTGGGTATATGTAATTTGTAGATTAGTTAAGTGATAAGGATATAATATATATAGACTTATATGCATAAGATCTTTTGTAAATTGAACTATATAAAGTTTGTGTAATAAAAGTAATGCATTATATATCATATGTGAAAATGGTATTTGAGACTAAATGTATGAGTAAAGGGGTGTAACACCACAAGTTGGGAAGAGGAACAAAAAGTCGGGGTGTTGTTAAAGGGAGATGATGTCAAAAATGCTATGAAAAGATTTGTGGATGAAGGAAAAGGAGAAGAGAGAAGATAAAGAGCTAGAGAGCTTACAAAGATGGAAAAATTAGTTGTCCAAGAAGGTAGATCTTCTCACCGTAACATTACACTTATGCTTGAGGATATCAAACAACCATATTCCAAAAATAAATCAACCAAGAAAGTGTAAGATAGTATAATCATTCAGCAATATTATATCATATTTATTTTAAATATATTATAATTATTAACATGTTTAATAGTCTACAAAAGCATGTTATTATATATTTTATTAAATTATCGTGTAAATAACATGATATTTCTGATGAATCATGAAAAACTTATATTTGACCCTAGAACACATGAGAGGGTGAAAGGTGTTTTACATAGCGGAAGACTTAAATTATCAACAAATTAAAACACGTTAAAACTTGTTGACTCTAGATCAATAAATCTTATAAAATTTAACAACACGAAGGCACAACAACAAACAAATCTCAAAGCAATAAGTAAAAGTGAACTAGAGAGATAAGAATTTATTAACAAAGGAAAACCTTATGAAGAAGTCTTCACATGATTAAAACCATCTGGGTTGATGTAGGAGCCACCAAAATATTCAAATACTAAAGAAGAACTTAAAATTGGTGATTTAGCACAAGAACTTTTGATACTCAAATCTGATTAATTTGATAAGTGACCCACTCTAAGCAATTCAGTATTCAAAACTTTGAAATCTTTTTTCTTCTATGAAATTGTTGAACTACACTTTCACAATACTAGAATTCCAAAGGCTTCTAATTTGGATTTAGATTAAGAACAATAATGATGTTTGTCGAAAGAACATACAAAGAGAAAAACTTGTTCACTAAGGAAGTTATAACTTTCTCTAGAGAAGAAGGTAAGAAAATAAGTTATAATAAGTCTTTCTAACTTGCAATAAGCCTCTATTTCTTTATGGAACAAAAGAGTGTGACTTTATAATATTTGGTGGCAAAAAACGAGTCCAAAAGAAATTAGGTTTTAAAAAAATTGCTATTCATAAAATACTATTCACAAGTATTGTTTACCGCTTAAGTGAGAAGTTGGAGTTAACTAGGCCAACTCCCCAAAAATCTTGGTTGCTTGAGTGGCAGGTTGGCGCTGATTTAGCGCTAAATAACTATTCACTATTTGTCATTGTTCACTGCTCGAGATTATGGACATTGTGACACTGTTCACTAATTATCACTATTCACCGCTTAAAAACTAACTCAAACTAAACTATTTTTACATGGAATGAGTTAACATAAAATGTAAACATAGCAAATCATAACATAACACTTTATTTTTTGCCTTCTTGTTGAGTAGTTGAAAACCATCATCGTCACATTAGTATATATATAAAAAAAAAAATTAATTGTTGTCATGAAAAAAATTAATAACAAGTTAATAGGCAAGCTTATAAAAGGTAATAAAATAATAATATTTGTTAAAAAGAACAAATACACTGAGACCAAATGCAATAAGAAACTATAGCTTTCTTTAATTAATTTTATCACATGAAGAGAACTTCATTAAATCAATATAAATAGCTTTCCTTATTTTAGTGCAATTAATTTGCTAGTAATTACCCAAATTATTAAGAGTGAAAAAGAGTATTTTGATAATTTAATTTTAATGTAATATGGTAATAATTATGGGTGTGCAACAGTTCCAGTTTAACCCGGAACCGCCAAGAACTGAACCAAAAAAATAAGTTCTAAACCGAAACCAAGTCTTTTAGGGTAGGTTTTGGTTCCAAAAAATTAAGACCCGATTTTTTTTATATAGGTTCTGGTTCTAAAGATTGTGGAACCAGAATTGGAACCGAATTGAAGAGTCGGTTTGATTTAAAAATAAAAAATTATTTTTCAAACTAAATGAATTAAACCCCACCTCATATTCAAATATAAACTCTTAATTATTGAACTACATATATAAAGTTATATAATTTATTAAAGAGAGTATGTTGAATTACATAGAAAAAATTAATCAATATGTAATTAATAAAATAGATTATCGATTTAAAAATAAATTTCTCTTTTTAATGATGTATAATATTAATTTAAGTAATAATATAATAATTTTTCAATAATTTTTTGTATATAAATTCTCTTTAATAACTTATTTATCTTGTTAAACCTTGTTCTTTGAATATAAGGATAAAGTAGTCATTTGTATGACATTCATTTCACACTTGCATGATAATGGTTAATTGACATGCAATTGAGGTTTAGGTGACTAAAGTTAACTCATATATGTAAATTAAATGAATCAAGAAAGTTGAAAATTGACATATACGGGATTTTCGCATAATACCCTACGTTGACGTATTCGGCGATCTCGCTTTGGTGAGAAAATGGATAATTGGATAGGAAATATCGATACCTGAGGCCAAAGGTATCGATACATGAAGAATGCAGAACGATACATTAAGATTACAGGTCGATACTTGATGAAGGGATCGATACCTTCAATGAAAGCTATCGATACCTTTGATGAAAGGTATCGATACCTTATAAGTCAGAGAATTGGGAAGAAACTTCTGATCGACCAGATCGATACTTTTGGAGAAACGTATCGATACATTGAAAAACAGAGAGTTCAAAAATATTTACAAGGCGAACCAGATTGATAATTTGTTGAGGGTATCGATCCGTGGCAAAACAAAGAGTTCGAAATTAATTACAAGTTGAACCAGATCAATACATGAAGGCAAATGTATCGATACTCGGGATCCAAGACAATTCTATAATCGAATTCTTAGGGAATGGATCGATACCTCGACCAAAGGTATTAATACCCAGCCTAAAGGTATTGATACTTTGTTTAAAAGTATCGATACTCCACGCAAATCTAAGCAAATTTCAAAGGACAACTTAGTCTTTTCATTCACTTTTATAAATACCCAAGGGGGGAACCACATCTAGTCTTCTTCATTTACGTATTTTCTCCTCTCTCTCTACAAAACAGTTTCTCTCATTCTCTCATTCTCTCTCAGTTTTTGGCCAACCCTTACAAATTCTTAGCCTACATTTGCAATTCTTGCTTACCCAATGACCACTCATCCTCTCCTCTACGCATTGATGCCACACTTGGGCTAAGAACAGTAAGGATGAACAAGAATGAAAATTAGGGTTTTTCAAAATATTGGGGCTTTTGCGTATAAATGGTAAACTAAGGTTTCGAAGGACTCTAAATAGTTCTAGGTAAGTCTATAAACCCATTTTAAGTTTAATTTCATAAATTTGAACATGTTGAAAACTAGGGTTACTGTTCACCCGAAGAACTTACATTTATTTGCGTAGTAAGTCTAGTTTTGTGAAATGAAATAGTATAATTAGAAGTATAAAGACATTGTATATGTGTTAAATGATTATTTTGAATGGGCATATTTCGTTTAAAAACAAATATGAGAAATAGGAAATGTACATATTTTGTTATAGACAGAAATGTGGAAAAATTGGAAATAAATACGGTCATGGGATTTTATTTGCTGGAAATTTGATAAATGGCCCGTTAGTTTAGCCTCGAGTAATGTCATGTGTCAACTATGAACATTTCAACATATTTTTCACGATTCACGCATTTAATGCATTGAGATTGAATTAATTAGAATCGTGGAATTTAACATATATATATATATGTGTGTGTGTGTGTGTGTGTGTGTGTTATATTAGATTTCGAGAACCCAACTGACTTGCCGAATGGGCGCGAGCAGACATAGTGGCAGTGTTTACCCTCCCCTAAGTTGTGAGTGGACTTATACATACATAAGTAGTAAATAAAATACATGTGATATTTATATGTATATTTGTGTGTTAAACATGCATTATTTGATGTTGAATTGAATATTTTCCATATACTTTGAATTGATATTGGGATATTTGTATAATATGGTCTGCCGTTAAATTATAACTTAATATACATGCGTGTAATGGCTAGGGAGGTCAAAACTTGGATTTATGTTTATGAATATTATTTGAATGTGTTAAGGTCGGGGAGGCCAAATTTTCATTTCCATTGGAAATACTATTGATTTGAAAATGAAATATTTTTAATGCATACGTATTGGTGATATGAGACCGTTAAGGCCAGTTATTGATATATGGCCAGTGGGCTAGGTTATTTACTAAATATACAGAGCTCTAACCTATAGATAGACCTATAAGAGGCCGTGTGGGTTATTGGTGCCGCAGTGGGGCTGTATAAGGGAGATAAGCCATGGTAAGCCTACTATGTGCCGATGCGTGTATGCGCAGTTATATAGAGACCCTATAGAAAGTCCTAGAGACTTGATAGGGATCTCCTGGATTTGATGGATACAATGAGGACAGTCACTTTATCACCAAATGACTACTTGGGCCAACATCAGTAGAACGGCTTGATTTATAAATGCATGTTTTACATAAAGTAAATGATTTTGAAATGCTTATGCAATGGTTTCTATTTCACAAGAATGCAATGCATATGGTTTTTTTTTATGCATAACAAGCTTATTTATGGATTTCGACGTTACCTCGACCAGGGTAGTGATTGGGATAATAAGCCAGCCAGCCTATTATGGATGTTTTAAATGGATGCAGACCCCTTTTTATATTGTTTATAGATATTGGTTGCTCACGAAAATGAATATTTATGTATTTGAGCATATGAGAAGAATGAATCCCAATATCATGATTTAGAAATGTGTGTACATGCATGTATATCTATATATGTATGCATTTAATCACTGAGTATAGTTGTATACTCACTCCTCAGCATTTCAGCTTTCAGGTTAAAAGCGTTAGTCCTCTCTGGACTAGTAGTAGCAGTTGAGTGCACTCGACGCACTTGGTAGGTTATTCCTTCTTTAACTCACATGTGTTATTTGAGTCCACTAAATTTGTAAAACTTCTAGATTTGTATTATTTTGGATATATATATATATATATATACGTATGTATTTTCCTGGGACATTGGTTTTGTTTTGAATTTTGAGAAGAAATTGAACTGTGATGATTATATAAAAACTTATTATGTTCAACCTATGTGAAATATTTTTGATTTGATATTTTGTTAATTATGCATGTTGTGGATGAATTGATCACGAAGATTAATTATTTGATGTTGATAATCCTATGGATGGGAATTCGAATTATAAATTGTTTTTAGGTTTTTGGGTAATTGATTTGATAGCTTTACAAGCTCTTGTGGCACATTTTGGATATAGAGGGTGTATCATAAGGGTATGTGGTGATTGTCACAGGTGGACTCCAAGGTCGGGGCGTGACATATCTTCTCTTTCATTCACTCAAATTTGTCATGTATAAAATAAATTTATAATTCAATTTCATCGATTTTATTTTTTAAAGATTTTTTTAAATGTTGTTAAAAATTAGAGAAATCAAGATAATTAATAAACAAGGTATCTTGTTTTCGAACCGGAACCTAATTAAAACCAAAAAAAGGGTACCCTATTAAAAAGGTAGGTTCCGATTCCAAAATTTAAGAACCAAATTATTTAGGGTAGGTTCCAGTTCCGAGTAGAACTGGAAGTAGAACCGATTTTGCACACCCCTAGTAATAATTACTTATTAATAAGATATGTTTGATACTCTAGACTTTTACGTAAAATTAATGTACTACTAATTTTTAATATATTCACTTAATTTTTTTTAATATTTAGTCTCAAAATTTTATTATCATTGAAGATTAAAATTATATCCTAGTTTTTATGCTTGTAAATTTGTTTTCGGGGAATATCCAACCTTTAGAATTTGGGGTACCAACAAAAGAGAATTATGAAGAATTCTCCAACACTGACGAGCTAGTCTTTTGCAGAATATTTGGAACATACCAAAATCTTTCTCTTGTTTGGCTTTGTTCCTCACGAAAACTTTAATTGTATTAATCTATTATCCTAAGAAGAGAGAGATTTATGATGAGTTAAAAAGTATGTCTTGATAATTTTAGCATGCATGGATCACATTGACAAATTTGGCTTAGTTATGTAAATATTATGTGATCATATATAGTATTCAATAAGTGCACTATTTATGATTATTATACACTTTTTTTTCAGGTAAGGTGAAGTCTTTAATAATTTTCAACCACGACTTTGAGATTGATAAATCCGACTTTGTTGTGGTTTCTTGTAACATTTTTTTTCCATTTTAAAGCTTTGTAAGGTGAAGTATTATTTGTTGAAATCCTATACCATAATTTTTCCTCAAATCACTATAGCAACCAATCCAATTAAATTGTTGGCCATTTTTAACATTCATCCACCTCGAGAAAATTATCATAGACATAGGAGAAAACTAGCTTCACTTTGCTCTCTTTCCTGTCAAGGCGCAGAGGCATATGATCCCCGTGAAAGATATAGCCAGGTTCCTGACACCTCGCGGGGTAATCATCATCATATTCACCAAATGCCTTAATCAGCCAGATGTTAAGGATAAGCATCTTAAGCATCATTTTTCCCAGTATGCATCAAGTAGCACAAGTCATAGCTAAACTGAAGATGTTCACGTTTCAGCTCGGGCAGAGCATGGCTCTAGTTATTAACTCTACGTAGTAGATAAAGAATGTAGTTGAAGTTTGATGTATGATTATTTGTCAGGAATGCTAACTTGTCATATTCTGAGTTGGTGATAGCAAGTGTGGTTAGCATTGCTTGAGAAGAAAGCCAGAGTTCTTGAGATATGCCCTATAACCAATCGTGTCATATGGTTAAGAGATATCATTCATTGTGTATATATATATATTTCTATAATTAATTATAAATTAGTTTACGATTAATAGAATGACTTTTATATCATTTTGCATATTCAGTTGCTAATTTATATTGTATATAAAATGCAGAATAAGATTTCATGATGTATTATAATGTCAACACTCTATCTGCAAATAGTTGTAAATATGAGTACAGAGTCTCTAATTTAAATACATTCGAATAAGTCCCCGGTTGAGGTAATGTCATATGGAAATATGACATTGCATGATTGGCATATTTAATGCTTCCAATGATTAGTATTGAATACTATTAGTTAGGTGACGAGTATCATGTCATAAGAGTATAAATATGGGTAATACGTTGAAGAACGTGTTACTAAACGTGAATAAATGTGATGAATCACATAAGTGATTATCCACAATCAATGATACGTCACACAGTCGTACTAATGTACCACTAGTCCTATAACCTGAAGTATCATGGCTGCCCTTCGCACTGAGGCATATCGTTCACTTGTGTATATTGCATCGGGCTAGCCATGCCTGGTGAAAAAAGCTTGTTGGCAATGTGTTTAAGTGTATGAGGACAAGTAATAACTAAGATAGAATCTGTTGGCTCAAATGTTGGATCTTGAGATCCTATATAGAACTGTCATACGTGGGAATAAAGTCTTTGGCCAAAGTATGTGTGTTTGAAAAAATGTTTTGCGGATATACAAATTATGTATATGATTAAGGTTTTGATTCTATGATTGAGTTAGGGGTTTGACGATACCATGACCCATACTTGATTGGGAGTCAACAATAGAAAGACTTTACTACATGCATGTACGATTATATGGGTTTATTCGATATATTAAATCATGTGTGTCTGGGGTCATGATATGTTGCTAGAGATCACTCATGATCATTGGGAACTTTGGTTACAAAGAATTATACCGAAGAGATACTAAAGAGTTAGTATCAATCCATGTTCAGCTCACAATGAACCCAGAGGGTCACACTCATTAGTTAGTTACTTGATGATAATAGTAATTGCTATTATACAATAATCATTAATTTCATAATGATATTGTTATGATACTTTGATTAGTTAGCAATTTTATTCTTTATTGTAAAGAATAAATTTTCCGACTAGGACGCGTTGGCACCCGTATGCATGAGAAATGTTTTGGTAATTTATGGGATAACACAAATATGATTTATGAATATATAAGATATTAATGAATTAATGAGTTTATACATTATTGATTATTTAAATATTATTTAATCAAATGGTTCCTTGGTTGACAAGTGACACCATATAATGATACGAAGTGTTAAGCCTATGATTAAATCTTGTCCATTCATTTTGAATCAATGGTTAAGATTTAATGTTTTAATATTGATTAAAGTAATCATTTAAAAAAGAAATATCTTTTTTAAATATTAATATAATATTAATAAAGTAATAATATAATATAATATAATATATATGTATATATATAGAGAAATATATATATCTTTTATAATATATTAATATATTAATTTGATTAATATATAGATATATTATATATATATATTATATTATAACAATAATTTAATTAATGTTAATTAAACCACCAATCAAAGTTATACACATGGCATGACTTTATTAATTGAATAAATAAAAGGGCAAGTTGGTGTTTACGTAAGTGGAAGAGATTAAATTGAATTTGAATTCAATTTGTAACTTGTATAGACACATGACACGAATTCATTTGATGAATGAAAATGCCAAGTGAATGTGTTACACGTATGAAATCAATTTGGAATTGAATTGCTAAAAAGGCAAGTTGATGTTTACGTAAATGGAAGAGATCAAATTGAAATTGAATTCAATTTGCAACTAGTTAGACACTTGGCATGAATTCATTTCACAAATGAAAAGCTAAGTGAAAGTGTTACACGTATGGAAATCAAATAGGATTAGAATTCAATTTGAATTTGAATTGCAAAAAGTAAAAGTTAAGTGTTAAGACATGATTGGTGTAATGCAACTTTAGCTTTTGCTTTTGTGTTTTAATCGAGAGGTCATTGTTTTATTGAAAGGAATTGATGCTACTTTTCCTTTGCAATTTTTTTTTTTCAAAATCCGAGAGCATCAATTTTAGAGAAAGTATGTGTGTTTTGTTTTAAAAATAAAGCCAAAGTGAAAAATTGTGTGTACTTTGTGAAGCATAAGAGAGAAAACATATATTAGCTTAGTGAAGCTAATATCCATTGCTTAGTAATTCCATTACAAAACCAGAATTGTCTTCACCAATCCGACCTATGGATACACTTGGAGGCAAATGAGGAGCTTGACTTACTTTTCTGAAAAATAAATTTGAAGAAGTATGACTTCTAATCTTTATATTTTATGTTTAAAATGTTTAAATTTAAAAATATGCATATGTACATGTCGTGGTCCTTTGGGAGCTTTCCACACGGTCCGTGTGACGGCCGTAGCTTCTCCACGGCGGTTGCCTGCCCAAGAACCAATCCCACACGTTGCGCCTTTGCCGCATCCCAAACCATTCAAGTGGTATCAGAGCCATGTGGCATATATATGTATGTATGTTTAAAAAAATATGTGTTGGGAGTTGATTATGTTCATATGATGTTTGCTGTTGCTTTAGAAAATGATAATATGGTATTATGATTATATATGTTATTATGTGATAATAATATGTTTGAAAGCATGAGAATTTGATTTGTTATGTCTTTAAGCACATATATGTGTTAATACAATATATTAATTTGATTAAATTTTGCGTTAATATGTTTATGCATATATTGGTGTTTTTGAACATTTATTTGTATTTAATTTAATTAAATTATAATACCATGTCAAATGTATAATTGTATTTTTGAAATATGATTAGAATAAATAATGTTTTATATTATTTAATTAAAAATGTCATGTGACTATTTGTGAAATAATTGCAAAATAATGGTGTTATTTAAATGTGGGTGGATCATGACATAAATGTTATGATTATGATCTTTTGTGTAATTGTTGCTTGTCCCATTTTAATTTAATAATAATATATGCATATTTCATTAAAGTACCCATATAAGTGACATATGTAATAATATGCATATATATGAGATATGTGTGTACATAGGTACTTAAACTAAATTATTTATGATGTCTTGTAAAGAGTTACAAACAGAAATGAGTTTCTGACTTATTAGGCTTGCTTAATCAATAACTATTAGGTGAGGTTTTGTGAGTTTAATAAGAATATGATCACCCACGAAAACCTGTAATTTGATTGCAGTTTTCTTATTGAGGGGGTATGAGATATAATTAAAGTAATGGGATCACTATTTGGTTTAAAATTTAGAACGGAATAGTTTAACATATACTTTTATACATTATGATGTATTTCATTTTTCTGCAAATTATTAAAAGTTAAATCTCTTTTCTAGTAGAAGAATAATGCTTAACCTTTTTCTTAAGATCGTAGACACTCATAGGCTTACTAAACCTAACTTTAAGGTTTAGTATCAGAATCTTAGAATCGTTATAGATTCTAAACAGATTGACTATGTCCTTTAGGGGCTTATGCCTAAGTCTCTTTCACAGAAGGCTTCACTAGAAGAGATTGAGACTTTCTAGAAATGGAAGGACAATAATCTCAAAGTTAGATCATATATGCTGGCGTCTATGAGTGATGACTTATAGACTCAGCATGAGAACATGCAGAATACCTTAGTGGTCTATCTCTCTTTGGTGGAAATGTGTGGGGTGAGTTCCAATTACAGTGTGAGTTTCTACTGCTTTGTTAGATATGAGGCTTAATTTAGGAGTGCCTCCAAAGTCCTATCTTATAAAGATGATAAATCTCATAGGTCAATTAGAATCCTTGGGGTTTTCTATAGACTTTGGATTATAGACGGATTGATCCTTTAGTCACTTTCATTTAGCTTTGACTAGTTTGTTACCAATTATCACATGAACAAACTGGAACATAATCTTTTTGAACTTATGAATGAAATTATTTCATTTTATAAGAGTCTCTGAGGGAAAAATGAGGGAGCCCATTCTTGTTGCAGTGTCTTACAGTAAAACATTGAAAAAGAAAGGCAAGAAGTCTTTTGGGGTTAGACCTAAATGAGGATTCTCCCAAAACAAGAAAAAGAAGAGCAAAGACAAATGTGTTGCCAATAGCTAAGCCAATAATGAGTGTCATCATGGCAAGAAGATTGAACATTGTAAGAGGAACTGTCCTCTTTACATAAATAGTCTGAGACAGACGAAAGCACTGAACACGCTTTCATGTCATGTTATTGAAACTGAATTAAGTGTTATTTCAGATTCATATAGCTGGATTATTGATTTAGCTACCACTTCTTATATTTGTATGTCGTTATAGGACCTTCACAGTAAACAGTTATTGGAGGAAGGAGCAATAACATTGAAGATGGCAAATGGAGCAACAGTTGCTGCCACTTGCTCAGGGACTTGCAGAATTGTTCTGCCTTCGGGTCATATTTTTGTAATGTACAAAACTATGTATTTTGATACAGCCAATAGAAATATTTTGTCTATCAATCAACTATGTAAATAAGGTTACACTTTTATATTTTATGGATGTAAATATTGTATTTATTTGAGAAATAAATTAATTAGTACTGGCTTGAATATAAATGGTTTATATATTCTTGAGACTAATGAAATTAACATGACTAATACTATTAATAAGAAAAGATCTAAAAATGAAATTAATTCAAAACTTATATGGCATTATAAATTATGTCATATTATAGATAAAATGATTAAAAAGATAGGTAATGATGGACTGATAGGTCCATTGGGTTCTGAACCCTACCCAACTTGTGAATCCTGTCTTTAAGGTAAGATGACCAAATCGCCCTTTGTTGGACAAGGAAAAAGAGCCAGTGAAGTTCTTGAATTGATACATACTGATGTATGTGGTCTATTTAATGAAATGGCTAGAGGAGGTTTCTCATACTTCATAACCTTTACCGATGATCATTCACGTAATGGTTATGTGTACTTATTGAATTACAAATATGAATGTTTTAAAAAGTTCAAAAACTTTAAAAGTGAAGTAAAGAAACAAACAAGAAAGGGTATTAAGATTCTACGATCTAATTATGGAGGTGAATACTTAAGTACTGAATTTCTAGAATTACTTAAAACTAATGGTATACTTTCTCAGCTTACATCTCCTTATACACCGTAGCATAATGGTATATTTGAAAGGGGGAATCATACTTTATTAGATATGGTATGATCCATGATAAGCTTCACAAATTTACCAACATATATTTGGGGATATGCCCTATATACTGCAATTTACATCTTGAATAGGACTCCATCCAAAGTAGTTCCTAAGACACCGTATGAGATATGGTATGGGAAACTACCAAGCTTTAATTATATGAACTCTTGAGGATGTCCAACTTATGTTAAAATAGTTAGCACTAAAAAACTGGATGCTAAGTCTAAAAAAGGTTGATTCATTGGATATCCTAAAGATAGTTTAGGATATTATTTTTACTTTCATGTTGATTGAAGAATTTTGATTAGTAGACATACACAGTTTCTTGAGAATCAGCTCATTGAGAATGGTGGTGTAGTTAGAAACATTGAGCTTTTAGAGGAGTCTGGAAAGTTTGATAATGATTAACCTCAGATGGATAAGTCTATTGATGTAAATGAACCAGTTCATGTTGATGAACCAGTTAGATCTTATCCTCAGTTTTTTGTAGACCAAACTTTTCATAAATCTAGTAGGATATCACGCCATCTTAAGAGATATTAATTTCTTTCTGAAAATGATTTTGAATCATTTATGATAGGAAAAGATATACAGAAGGAAGATCCTATAACTTAGGAAAAATCAATATTAGATATCAATTTTGGAAGATGGCTTGAAGCCATGAAATCCGAAATGGAATCCATGTATACTTAATCAAGTGTGGTCAATTGTTGATCCACCAGAAGGAATTGTTTCTATCAGTTGTAAATGGGTTTACAAACAAAAATTTAGCAAAGATGAAAAATTATAGACTTTTAAAGCTAGGTTGGTGGCAAAGGGTTATAATAAAAAACAATATGTTGATTTTGATGAAACATTTTCCCTAGTAGCCATGCTAAAATCCATTAGGATATTGCTTACTATTACAACTTATTATGACTATGAGATATAGTAGATGGATGTGAAGACAACCTTTATTAATGGTTTCATTGAGGAGACTATATACATGCAACAGCCCGTTGGGTTTGTTGCATCGAATGATAGTCATAAAGTATGTAAGCTGTATAGATCTATTTATGGATTAAAGTAAGCTTCTAGAAGCTGGAACATACGATTCGATGATATAGTCAATTCGTTTAACTTCATCAAGAATATTGATGAACCGTGTGTCTACAAAAAAGAGAATAAAAATGCCATCACATTCCTTGTATTGTATGTAGATTACATACTATTTATAAGAAATGATGTATGCATGTTATCTGAGGCTAAATTATGATTGTCTAATATTTTCTCCATGAAAGATCTAGGAGAAGTGACCTTTATTTTGGGTATTTTCCTCTATAGAGATAGAGCAAAACGAATAATAGATCTATCCCAAAGTCTATACATAGGTAATGTACTGAAGAGGTTTAGTATGGATAGCTTTAAGAAGGGTTTCTTACCCTGCAATCACGATGTCCATCTCTTTCAAGAAATGGGACCTAAGATTGAAGTTGAGCATGAGCGTGAGCGTATGCAGAAGATTCTTTATGCTTTGGCAATAGGTAGTCTTATTACGAGTTGATATCTGGTAAATCCAAGAGAAGAACATTGGACTACAGTCAAATAGATCCTTAAGTACTTGAAAAACACTTAAAATTTGGTTTTGACTTATGAGGGTGATGAATTAAAACTTGATGGTTATACTGATTCTAATTTCCAATCAAATGTGGATGATAGAAAGTCTATTTTTGTATTTTTCTTTATATGTAATGGAGGTGCAGTCTGTTGGAAGAGTTCTAAGTAAACTACCACAGCTGACTCCACTACAAAAGTTAAATATGTCGTTGCTTTTGAAGCTACGAAAGAGGCTGTCTAGATCCGTAAGTTTGTTACAAAACTCGGAGTCGTTCCTCCTATCGTTGACCCAATAACTTTGTACTGTGACAATATTGAAGCTATAGATCAGGCTAAAGAACCGAGGTCTCATAAAAAGTCTAAACATATTCAGAGGAAATACCATTTGATCAGAGAGTTTATATTAGATAAATAGATCGTAGTGTAGAAAATCCTGTATGCGAAAAATGTGGCAAACCCACTGAATAAGCTGATGACACAACAGTAATTGGATCACCACCATGAAAAGATGGGTATCAGATACCATGGTGATTGACTTTAGTATAAGTGGGAGTTTATTGGAGATATGACTCAATCTGCAAAGAGTTGTAGATATGAGTACAGAGTCTCTGATTTAAATACATCCGAATAAATTCCCGGTTAAGGTAATATCATATGAGAATATAACATTGCATGACTGGTATGTTTGATACTTTCAAGGATTAATATCCAATGATACGTTGGAGAACGTATTACTGAACGTGACTAAATGTAACGAATCACATGAGTGATTATCTACAGTCAATGATATGTCACACAGCCATACTAGTATACCACTAGTCCTATGACTTGAGGTGTCACAGCTGCCCTCCGTATTAAGCCACATCGTTCACTTGTGTATATTGCATCAGGCTAGCCATACCTAGTGAAAAAAGCTTGTTGGCAATGTGTTTTAGTGTATGAGGACAGGTGATAACCAAGACGGAATCTGCTGGCCTAGATGTCAGAGCTTGAGATCTTAGATGAAATTGTTATACGAGGGAATAAAGTCTTTGGCCAAAGCATGTGTGTCCGAAAAAGTGTTTTGCGGATATACAAATCCTTTATATGATTAAGGTTCTGATCTTATGATTGAGTTAGGAATTTGACGATACCATGACCTACACTCGATTAGGAGTCAACAGCCGAAGGACTTTACTACATGCACGTATGACTATATGGGTTTATCCAATATATTAATTCATCTGTGTCTAGGTGTTATGACATCTTACTAGAGGTCACTTATGATCATTGGGAACTTTGGTTACAAAGAGTTGTACCAAAAAGAAACCAAAGAGTTTATATCAATCTATGTCTAGCTCACAATGAACCTAGGGGGTCACACACATTAATCGGTTACTTGATGATGATGGTAATTGCAATTATACAATAATCATTAATTAAGTTAATGATATTGTTCCAATACTTTAATCAGATAGCAGTTTCATTATTTATTGTAAAGAGTAAATATTCCAGCTAAGACGCGCTAGTACCTGTATGCGTGGGAAATATTTCGATCATTTATAGGATAACGTAAATATGATTTACGAATATATAATATATTAATTAATAAATAAGTTTATTTATTATTGATATTTAAATTTTATTTAATCAAATGATTTATTAGTTAACAAGTGACACCATGTGATGATGTCAATGGTCAAGCCTGTTATTAATTCTTGTTCATTTATTTTGAATCAATAGTTAAGATTTAATGTATTAATACTAATTAAAATAATCATTTAAAAAGGAAATATCTTTTTCAAATATTAATATAATATTATGAAAGTAATAATTTAATATAATATATGCATATGTATATATAGATAGATAGATAGATAGATAGATAGATATATAGATATATATATATATATCTCTTATAACATATTAATATATTATATTATAACATTAATTTCATTAATGTTAACTAAACCACCAATCAAAGTTAGACGCAAAGCATAACTTTATTAATTGAATAAATAAAAGGGCAATTTGGTGTTTACGTAAGTGGAAGAGATCAAATTGAATTTAAATTCAATTTGCAACTTGTTAGACACATGACATTAATTCATTTGATGAAGAAAAAGCCAAGTAAATGAGTTACACGTATGAATTCAATTTGGAATTGAATTGCTAAAAAGGCAAGTTGATGTTTATGTAAATGGAATAGATCAAATTGAAATTGAATTCAATTTGCAACTAGTTAGACACTTGGCATGAATTCATTTCACAAATGAAAAGCTAAGTGAAAGTGTTACACGTATGGAAATCAAATAGGATTAGAATTCAATTTGAATTTGAATTGCAAAAAGTAAAAGTTAAGTGTTAAGACTTGATTGGTGTAATGCAACTTTAACTTTTTCTTTCGTGTTTTAACCGAGAGGTTGTTATTTTATTGAAAGGAAGTGATGTTACTTTTCCACTCAAGAAACCGAGAGCTTGTATTATAAAATGAAGTGATGCTACTTTTTCTTTGCAATTTTTTTTCGAAAATTGAGAGCATTAATTTTAGAGAAAGTATGTGTGCTTTGCTTTAAAAACAAAACCAAAGTGAAAAATGATGTGTGCTTTGTGAATAATAAGAGAGAAAATATATATTAGCTTTGTTGAAGATATACCCTAGAACCAATCATGTCATACGGTTCAGGGATATCATCTTTTTGTATATATAATTCTGTAATTAATTGTAAACTTGTTTATGATTAATAAAATGACTTTTATATCATTTTGCATGTATAGTTGCTAATATATATTGTATATATAAAATGCAGAATAAGATCCCGTGAGGTATTATGTTATCAAGACTCTATCTGCAAAGAGTTGTAGATATGGATACAGAGTCTATGATTTGAATACATCCGAATTAGTTTCTGGTTAAGGTGATGTCATATGGAACCATGACATTGCATGACTAGTATGTTTGATGTTGCCAAAGATTAGTAATGGATGCTAATAGTTAGGTGACGAGTCTCATGTCACAAAAGCATAAACATGGGTAATATACTTTAGAGAACTTGTTACTGAACGTGACCAAATACGACAAATCATATGGGTGATTATTCATAGTCAATGATACGTTACACAGCCATACAAGTGTACCAATAGTCCTTTGACTTAGGGTGTCATGGCTACCCTCTGCACTGAGGCACATCGTTCACTTGTGTATATCGCACTGGGCTAGCTACACCTAGTGAAAAAAGCTTGCTGGCAATGTGTTTAAATGTATGAGGACAAGTGATAACCAAGATGGAATCTGCTGGCTCAGATGCTGGAGCTTGAGATCTTAGGTGGAACTGTCATACACAAGAATAAAGTCTTTGGCCAAAGCATGTATATACGGAAAGATGTTTCGCGGATATATGAATCATGTATATGATTGAGGTTCTAATGCTATGATTGAGTTAAGGGTTTGACAATACCATGACCAATACTCGATTGGGAGTCGACAGCAGAAGGATATTACTACATGCACGTACAATTTTATGGGTTTATTTGGTATATTCATTCGTCTATGTCTGGGGATCATAACATCTTGCTAAAGGTCACTCATAATCATTGGGAACTTTTGATATAAAGAGTTATACCAAAGTAATACGAAAGAGTTTGTATCTACCCATGTCTAGCTTACAATGAACTCAAAGGGTCACACATATTAGTCGGTTACTTAATAATGATGGCATTTGTAATTATACAATAATCATTAATTAGTTAATGATGTTGTTCTGATACTTTAATCGAGTAGCAATTTGATTCTTTATTATAAATAATATATTTCTCGCCGAAGATGCGTTAACACTCGTATGCATGGGAAACGTTTCGGTGAATTATGAAATAGCGTAAATATGATTTACGGATATTATATTAGTAGATAATGATATAATACTTTAATATTAATTAAAGTAATAATATAATAATAATATCTTATATGTAATGATTATAATATTGTATTTTATATATATATATATATTAAGTAATATATAAATATATATATTTAATCATTACTATATATATATATATGTTATTAAAGTAATAACATATATATATAAGATATATGTATATAGATATATGTATATATATATATAAATATATCTTATATACATATATCAATTATATATATCTTATATACATATATCAATATATATATATATATATATTATACTCTCTCACACACACACACACATGCCCACCAATCATAGCAAGCCACAGGTATTGCCTTTATTCATTTGATGAAATGAAAGGCAAGTAGGCAAGTGGGTGATTATGGCTGTGCAAGAAAACACTCAAATGTTGAGTGTAGAAAACAAGCATGTGATGCAAAGTCTTCTATCATTACTCTGCGTTGCTAGAACCAAGAGTTTTCTTCTTCTTCATTCTCTCTGTAATTTCCAGAAAATCTTTCATTGGTGAAGGATGGTGGGTGCTTGGCTGTGAACCAAAAACCAATAGAGAGAGAAGACAGAGGTCAGAGAGAGAAATCTTGGTTTAGCTTGGTGAAGCTAGAACCGAAGCTTGAAGATCCCAAACGAAACCGGAACCATCGTCATGAACTCGACGTGTGAATACTCCTCGAGGCAAACCAGGAGAATGGTTTGCTGTTCCAGACTGCAAATCGAGAAGTAAGACTTCTCAACTTTGCATTTATGTTTAAAATTGTTTTAAATTCCAATATACATATATATACATGTCTAGATCCAGTAAAGAGCCTTTTTGCATGTTCATAAGACGGTTATGGCTTCCCATGCGGCGGTCACACGCCCGTGAACCTATCCCGCGCGTCAGGCTTTCGCCGCGAGTGCAAAATAGAGCATCATTTCTGCGATGTTTTCATGTTTTGCCTTCAAGTGGTATTAGAGCACTGTCGACATGTATATGTGTTTATGTTTTGGGAAATAAGTATTGGGATGTTGATTTATGTTCATATGTATGTTTATTGTGGCTTTGATAATGAATGGAGTTGTTTTAGCTTATTTGATGTGTTTTGGAAACACTAGAAATTGTGAAAAATAACAGAGTGTCGTTCTGGATGCGCCAATTGATACTTTTGTGAAAAGTGTCGATACTTGATGCAAGAAGACAACACCTGATGCTTAAGTATGGATATGTTTTAAGCGAGTATCGACACTTTTATGAAAAGTGTCGATACCCAGAATGAAAATATTGATACTTGTTGTTCCAGTATCATTCTTTTTAAGTGAGTATCGATACTTCGATGGAAAGTATCGATACTTGCTATCGTTCCAGGAGTACATGTCGACACTTTGGTGGAAAGTATCGACACTATGAACAACAGAAAGATAAATGTGAAATCGATGGAAAGTGTCAACACTTTTGAGAAAGTATCGATACTTTTTATCTAATAGGAGTAAGTATCGATACTTGCAGGTAATCAGAACCAAGTGTCGACCTCTTTGGAAGAAAGTGTCAACCTGTTATTGTTTAAAAAAAAAATTTAAATGGTGATTCTAATTAATTTTTAATTTTTAATTTTTTCTTCATTCATGTATTATCACGAAATATCAAGATATTTCATTAGCCACAATTTGCACAAATACTATTTTAAATAGTAAAATTTTATATTTTTGAAAATTCAATTTGTTAAAATTAAATTTTTCAGGCTTGAAATTGTTTCAATTGAACAGAAAAATAATACTCTGAATTAAAATAAATTTTGAATGGTGATTCTAATTAATTTTAATTCAAGTAGAATTAATAGAATTCTAGTGGGAGTAAACATATGAACATAAAATCGACAAATTGATATTGTATTGATTAATGTCTCTCTCCAACAAATTAATTTGTTAATTTGTTAAATTGATTTGATCAATATGTAATGTGAAAAATTTGAAATTATTATCATTGGATGATATAGATTTTAAATTCCATTACTAAACAATAAAATGTATGCATATTGATGTGTATATTAAATGAGACAAAAAATGAAAGTTTTCCTTATATAATATTAGGTTCAATCCTTCCAATGTAGTCAGTAGGATATAGGTATCTTTGATGGGGCAACCCAATATCTGTTAGGTAATGGCCCTCATAGGGTGTCGTAGTTTATCTGATCTGTTTCTTAATAGGGGGTCTTTGACTTCCAATATCTATTAGGTGAGGGGTTTGATTTCATTCTTATTCTAGAAAAGGCATTAGGTCTAGCCTAACTAGGTTGAGGCACTAATATATGTTAGGTGAGGTGTTTTTTCTTAAAGGAAGATTGATTATGTCTTGTAAAGAGTTACAAATAGAAATGTGTTTCTGACTCATTGGGCTTGTTTAACCAATATCTATTAGGGGAGGTTTTGTGAGTTTGATGAGAATATGATCATTCATAAAAACCTGTAATTGGATTATAATTTTCTCATTGAGGGAGTATGGGATATAATAATAAAATATTATATGTAATGATTATAATATTATATTATATATATATTAAAGTAATATATGAATATATACATTTAATCATTACTATATATATATGTTATTAAAGTAATAATATATATAAGATATATATATATATACACACACACACGTATATATATATATATATTGATATATGTATATTATACTCTCTCTTTCTCACACACACACATGCCCATCAATCATAGCAAGTCACATGTATTGCCTTTATTCATTTGATGAAATGAAAGGCAAGTGGGCAAGTGGGTGATTACGGCTGTGCAGAGGTAAGTTAGTTGTGTTGGACGACTGTGCAGGAAAACACTCAAGTGTTTAGTGTGGAAAACAAACATGTGATGCAAAGTCTTCTATCATTACTCTGCGTTGCTTGAACCAAGAGTTTTCTTCTTCTTCATTTTCTTTGTAATTTCCAGAGAACCTTTCCTTGGTGAAGGATGGTGGGTGCTTGGTTGTGAACCAAAAATAATATAAAGAGAAGACAAAGGTCAGAGAGAGAAAGTTTGGTTTAGCTTGGTGAAATTAGAACCGGAGCTTGAAGATCCCAAATGAAATCAGAACCACCGTCATCAACCCGACGTGTGGATACACTTGGAGGCAGGCAACAAGATTGGCTTGCTGTTTCAGACTGCAAATCGAGAAGTAAGACCTCTAAACTTTTCATTTATGTTTAAAATTGTTTTAAATTCTAAAATATACATATGTACATGTCTAGATCTAATAGAGAGTCTTTCCGTATATCCATGATGTTGGAGATATGCCCTAGAACCAATCGTGTCTTACGGTTTAGGGATATCATCCTTATATATATATATATATAACTTTATAATTAATTGTAAATTAGTTTACGATTAATAAAATGGTATTTATATCATTTTACATATTCAGTTGCGTGTATATATATATATATATATATTATGTATAAAATACAGAATGAGTTCCCGTGATGTATTATGACGTCAGAATTCTATCTGCAAGAACTTGTAGATATGAGTACAAAGTCTGATTTAAATATATCTGAATCAGTTTCCAGTTGAGGTATTATCATATAGGAATATGACATTGCATGACTGGCATGTTTTGTTGCTACTAAGGATTAGTATTGGATGCTAATAGTTGGATGACGAGTCTCATGTCACAAGAGCATAAACATGGGTAATACGTTGGAGAACATGTTACTGAACGTGACCAAATACGATGAATCACATGGATGATTATCCACAGTCAATGATACGTCATACAACCACACTAGTGCACTATTGGTCCTTTGACCTGAGGTGTCACGGCTGCCCTCTACATTGAGGCACCTCGTTCACTTGTGTATATCGCACTAGGCTTGCCACGCCTAGTGAAAGAAGCTTGCTAGCAGTGTATTCTTGGTGTATAAGGATAGGTGATGACCAAGATGGAATCTGTTGGCTTAGATATTAGAGCTTGAGATCCTAGACGGGGATGAGAAATGAAATCTCTGGCCATAATAAGTGTTTCTGGAAAGGTGTTTTTAGATACATGATTCTCGTATATGATTCGAGACCTTATTTCTATGATTGAGTTAGGGGTTTGACTACCCATAACCCGTACTCGATCGGGAGTCGACAGCAAAGGGACTTTACTACATGCACGTATGACTATATGGATTCATTAGTGTCTGGGGGTCGTGGCATCTTGTTAGAGGTTGCACATGATCATTAGAAACTTCAGATGCAAGGAGTTGTACCTAAGTGATGCGAAGGGGTTCGTATCTACTCATGTTCAGTTCACAGTATATCCAGGCAATCACACACATAATCGGTTACTTGATAATGATGGCTATTGCTACTATACAATAATCATTAATTGATTAATGATATTGTACAGATATTGATTGGATAGTAATTTGATTCTTTATTGTAAAAAATATATTTCTAGGATCTGACGCATTTGCACGCGTATGAGTGAGAAATATTTTGGTTTAATTATGGGATACTGTAAATATGATTTACGGGTATTATGATATTGATATATGGATATTATATTTAATATGATTAATGTAATCATAAAATATAAATATCAAGTATATTAATATAATAATAAATATCTTAATATTTATTGTTAATATATATTAGATATTTATTAATGAATGTGTGTATATATATATATATATTAAAATAATATATATGTATATATATAATTATTTCTCTCTCTTTATTAATACAAATATATATATGTGTGTGCGTTAATTTGATTAATGTACATATATGTATATGTGTACTATTGTAATACATGCAATTGATTAAGAGTAATCAATGCATTTCACCAACTTAACAATGACTCATTGTATTACATTCAATTCATATGATGATTTGTAGAATGCAAGTCGGTTAATTGGCATAGGTGGCAATCGGTGGAGATATTTTATCAAATTGGATTTGATTAAAACACTTAAGGGTTAAGTAAACAAAAATAGAGAAGCCGACAGCATGTATATATATATTCGTTTTTGTTTTTGAAAAACACAGAGTGTGTTTTCTTCTTCAAAACCGAAAGAGTATCTTCTTTTTCTTCTTCAACCTTGAGTAGTTTATTGAAGCTAGCTTGGGTTGTGCTTGATTGTGAATCAAAGCAAAAACAAAAGAGAGAGAAGAGAGCATCTAGAGAGAGAAAGCTAGGTAAGCTTATTGAAGTTTAAACCAAAACTTGAAGATCTCAAATAAGCCGAAACCGGCATCATCACTCTGATGTGTGGACCACCTGAGGAAGTAAGGTTGTTGCTATTCCAAATTGCAGAGCCAAAAAGTGAGACATCTCATCTCTACTTTAATGTTTAAAATTGTTTTGAAAGCCAAAATATGCATATGTGCATATCCAGATCAGATGGGAAGCCATTTCCACATGGCCATGTGATGGTCATGGCTCTCTATAGCGGTCGCGTGCCTAGAAATTGATTTTGTGAGTCGCGCTTCTACTGCTCACGAAAACATAGCATGCTTGGGCTCACTGTTCTGTTCACATGAGACGGTCATGGCTTCCCCTGCGGCTGTCACAACAGATCCCACGCGTCGCGTTTCTGCCACGAGTGTGAAATAGAGCATCATTTCTGTGGTGTTTTTGTGTTTTGCCTTCAAGCATAGTGAAGCTAATATCTATTGCTTAGTGATCCCATCATGAAACCGAAATCGTCTTCACCAATCTCACGTGTGGAAACACTTGGAGGCAATTTAAGAGCTTGACTTACTTTTTCGAAAAATTAATTTGAAGAAGTATGACTTCTAATCTTTTGTATTTTATATTTAAAATTTTTAAATTTTAAAATACACATATGTACATGTCGTGGTCCTTTAGGAGCTTTTCGTACGGTCCGTGTGACAGTAGTAGCTTCCCCGCAATGGTCGCACACTTGAGATTTGTTAGAGATATGCCCTAGAACTAATTGTGTCATAAAGTTTAGGGATATCATCCTTATGTATATATAACTTTGTAATTTATTGTAAATTAGTTTATGATTAATAAAATGACATTTATATCATTTTGTATATATAGTTACGTATATATATATATATTATATATAAAATGCAGAATGAGATCCCGTGATGTATTATGACGTCAAGACTCTATCTGCAAGGAGTTGTAGATATGAGTACAGAGTCTGATCTAAATACATCTGAATTAGTTCCCAGTTGAGGTACTATCATGTGGGAGTATGACATTGCATGACTGGCATGTTTAATGCTGCCAAGGATTAGTATTTGATGCTAATAGTTGGGTGACGAGTCTCATGTCACAAGAGCATAAACATGAGTAATACATTGGGGTACATGTTACTAAACGTGACCAAACGTGATGAATCACATGGGTGATTATCCACAGTCAATGATATGTCACACAACCGTACTAGTGTACCACTAGTCCTTTAACCTGAGGTGTCACGGTTCCCTCTGCACTGAGGCATATCATTCACTTGTGTATATAGCATCAAGCTAGCCACGCCTAGTGAAAGAAGCTTGCTAGCAATGTGTTTAAGTATAAAAAGACAAGTGATGACCAAAACGGAATCTGCTGGCTCATATATTAAAGCTTGAGATCCTAGGCAGGGATGTCATACATAGGAAATGAAAACTCTGGCCAGAGTACATGTTTCCAAAAATGAGTTTTTGGATACATGATTCCCGTATATGATTCGAGACCCTGTTCCTATGATTGAGTTAGAGGTTTGACGATTCCATGAACCGCACTCAATCGGAAGTCGACAACAGAGAGACTTTACTACATGTATGTACGACTATATGGATTTATTAGTGTCTGGGGGTTGTGGCATCTTGCTAGGGGTTGCATATGATCATTGAAAACTTTGGTTACAAAGAGTTGTACCGAAGAGATATGAAGGAATTCGTGTCCACCCATATCTAGCTCACAGTGAACCCAAGAGGTCACACACATAGTCAGTTACTTAATGATGATGGCTATTGCTACTATGCAATAATTGTTAACTAGTTAATGATATTATATAAATATTGATCAGGTAGCAATTTAATTCTTTATTATAAAGAATATATTTTTCGGCTCTGACGTGCTAGCACACGTATGCATGAAAAATATTTCGGTTTAATTTTGGAATACTACAAATATGATTTGCGGATGCAATAATATTGATATATTATTATTATATTTTAATATGATTGAAGTAATCATAAAATATAATTATAAATATCTAAAATATAATATTGATATATATATATATATGTATGTAAGATATTTATTAATATATGTGTATATAAATGTATACATATATGTAACTCTCTCTCTCTCTCATTTTGATATATATATATATGTTAATTTGATTAATATATATATTATATTTATAATGTATTAACGTATTAATGTATTAATGCATTAATGTATTTATATATGTGTATTAAAGAAATGCATGCATATGATTTTAGACATGCATACTGCCAACCTAATTAGCCATGACTCACTATTGCATTAATTGTATTTTTAATATTTATGAAAGTGTAAGTCGGTTGATCGAGAGAGTCAGTGGTGAGATTAGATAAATATAAAGGCTTAAGTGTTAAGCAAAGATATAGAGATACATATACAACACATAGAATACGTTTTCTTCTTCTCTATTTTTCAAAAACCTGAAACACTTCTTCTTCTCCTTCAAACCATAAGCTACTTGAGGAAGCAAGCTCCGCTTGTTTGGTTGTGAATCAAGGCAAAGATTGAGGAGGCAAGCAAGTTTGGTTGTGAACGAAAGCTTGAACAAAAGAGAGAGAAGGGAAAACCATAGAGAGAGAAAGCTTAGGTTGTTTGGTTGTGGACCAAACCAGTGCATGCAAATCCCAAACAAGCCGAAACCGGCTTCATTATACTGATGTGTGGACTACCTGAGGGAGCAAATTCGTTGTTATCCCGGATAGCAAAGGCAGAGGTGAGTCATTTCTGTTTTCTTTTTTTTGAACTTGAATAGAGCATGATTTTTGTAAGCTATAACATGCATGTGTGCATGTATAGATCGAAAGGGAGTCTGTTCTGCAGGTTTATCAAGATAACCATGGCTCCCCTGCGGCGTTTGCACACCCAGAATTTCATTTCGTGCGTCGTGCTTCTGTTGCTCATGGAAACAGAACATGCGAGCTTACTATTCTGTTCAAGATTCTATCCCACACAACGCGCCTCTGCTGCATCCCAAACCGTTCAGGGTTCAAGTTTGTTAAAGATGAAAGCTGCTATTAAAGTCTGTTATAGAATCAAAAGCTTGCATAGTTATTCTTTCTAGAATTCTAGGAAATTAGTTTTAGATTTTTTATGTGTTAGTTGTAGAATATTTTAGTCGGTTAGTGTTAGTATAAATCTGTTATTAAATTAGCTTGTAATTGATTTAAATAGAAAAGAAAGATTTTGCATAATTCTCTTTCTGCTTTTCTTTTAGTTTTCTCTCAAATGAAACCCTTTATTCAATTAGATTTAGTATTAGACCACAAAAGAAATGGCTAATGCAAATCTCTCTTACTCAAATTCCTCTGCGAATACCACATTTTCTTTTGTTACACCAATCAAACTTGATAGCTTAAACTATTTTGTTTAGAAATCTCAACTTTTGTCTTCAATCAAGGGAATTGTTTCGAAGATTTCATTAATGGAGAAAAGCTTACTCCACAAAGAATTTTGCAGAGTGAAAGTAGTAATTAAATAATTGAAAATCAAGAGTTTCTGATATGGAATTGGCAGGATAAGCTTCTCCTTGGATGACTTCTATCCTCCATGAGTGAAAGCATCCTTAGCTTAGTGATTGGTTGCAAAACAACTCGTGAAGTCTGGATAGCTTTGGAGAAACAGTTTGGTTCATAGTCAAAAGCAAAAGCCTTGTAGTTGAGATTTCAATTGCAGTCAATGAAGAAGGAATCAATGTCAATAGTTGAGTATTTTCTCAAAATAACTATTGCTAATAACCTAATTGGTACACCTATCAATGAATAATTTTATATTGTATGTTCTTACTGGATTAGGTTCATATTATAATTCAGTGGCTATGCATATCACTAGTAAAGGAGAGAATGTTAACATTCATGAGGTTTATTCAATTTTGCTTGCTCTTGAATGTTGATTACAACAATAAAACTTAGTTTATGTCAATGAAGCTCAAGGAAACTATGCAACAAATTATGTTCAAGTGAAGCAATACTCAAGAAGGAATGACAACAGAGTTTAATGCAATTTTAATCAAAACTCACAAGCATAACAAGCTTTTCAAAATGCAAGATGTAATAATCAAGGTAAAGGAAATAGAGGTTTTTGAGGCTCTCAGAGTGGAAAAGCATATCAAGGAGGAAGAGCTTATAATAGAGGTAGAGGAAATAACAAGCCAACAAGCCAACATGCCATATTTGTTTTAAGTCTGGTCACATAGTTATTGCTTGCTTCCATCGATTCAAAAAGATCTATGTTCCTGCTCCACTACAAAACCAATATTTTTAGTAGTATTATCAAAATGCTTATTAGAAACAACAAGGAAGTCAAGGTACTAAAGCAGCATACATGGCCAATGATAAGGAGTTGTTGATGAAGGATGGTATATTAATAGTGGTGCTACACATCATCTTACAAATGATGTCCAAAATCTTGCCATCAATAAAGAATTTAGAGGTAATGACAAACTTATCATAGGAAATGGAGATGGTTTATCAATTTTACATATTGGTGCTATAGTACTATTGCTAACATCGTCATCCAATTCTAATCAAAACCATAAAATCATACTTAAGAACATGTTATGTGTTCCTAACATTGCCAAAAACCTGATAAGTGTGTCAAAGTTGATCTTTGACAATAATTTAATAGTTGAGTTTTGTGGTGATTCTTGTTTCATAAAGATAAAAGTGAAGGGGGTGTTGTTGTTGAGGGGTATAGCTATGAGAGGCCTGTATGGCCTACTGATTCCATCAAACACAAGTCAGTTCATTCAAAAGAATAAGCACATTGTGCCTTTGTTTATGCTTTCTATTTCCTTAACTTGTCTCAAAATCGTTAAGCTTTTATAGGTTCTATGAACCTTGAAAATTACAATAAAGTTGCTTATAATAAACATAATACAGTATGTTTTTCAAATTCTACTGTAACACTTGTAAATTCTTTAGTAATTCTTCATCAGAGATTAGGTCACCCTTGTGCTAAAGTCCTAAATGTTGTACTATAAATCTATAAGTACTTTTCAATGTTTAGTAAAACTCAACAAGTTCCATTTTTTGAAGCATGTCAATGTGGCAAAAGTCGTAAGCTACATTTTCCTATCTCTTCTTTTGAAACAAGTGCACCTTTACAACTTATATATACTAATCTTTGGGGTCCATTTTCTACAATTTCTAGAGAAGGTTATAAATACTATATTAGTTTTTTTGACAACTTCATAAGATACACTTGGATCTTTCTTCTAAAACTAAAATCAATGGCTTTAGTTGTTTTCATTCATTTCAAACTATAAGTGGAAAAGCAGTTTTCTTATGATATCAAGTGTCTTCAAACAGATGGGGGTGGAGAGTTTATTGTCTTTGTTCCATTTCTTAAAATCATGGGATCCTTTATAGATACTTCTGCCCTCATACACATCATCAAAATAGGATAGAAAAGAAACATAGACATGTTGTTGAGCTAGGTTTGACACTACTTTCACAAGCTTCACTTCCCCTTGATTTTTGGTGGGATGCCTTTAATACTTTAGTTTTTCTCATAAATAGATTGCCTAGTGTTATCTTACACAACAAATCACCTTATGAATTTTTGTTTCAGTGTGTTCCCGATTATTCTCTATTCAAAGTTTTTGGTTGTTCTTGTTTTCCATTTTTGACAAGTTACAATACACATAAGCTTGAGCCAAGTGTATTTTTCTAGGCTATAGTCCTCTCCATAAAGCCTATAAATGTTTACATCTTACTTTACAAAAGGTGTTTATAGCTAGACATATAATTTTTGATGAGTTAACTTTTTCCTTCTCTGAGTATTCATCTACTTTAGTCCTACTTCTTCTATACCTCTTGTTACTAGTTTTTAGTGTCCAACAATCATACAAGTCCTTCACAGTCTATTCCAGCAGCTTTACCACTTGATTCCCAAGTATCTATTTTAGGTTCACCTATAAATCCTCTCATTCCCTCATGTAACTCACTAGAATTTGTTCTACCAGTATCTATATCTTATCAAAACACAGATCAACATCTTGAAATAGAGAATCAGCATCCCATGTTAACCAGGTCCAAACATGGTATATTCAAGCCCAAAGTCTTTCACGTTCAGTGTGTTGAAAATATTCAAGCTTCTATCAAGGAAGCATTGCTCTGTTCCCATCAGATTGCAACAATCCAAGCTGAATTTGAGGCTTTATAGAAGAATAACACATGGACTTTTAGTTCCTTTTTCTTCTGATATTAAGGTTATGGGTTGTAAATGGGTATTCAGGATTAAATAGAATATTGATGGGTCAATCTCTAAACATAAAGCTTGGTCGGTGGCCAAGGGTCCTTGAGTGTTTTCATTAGGCTCCATTTATTGATTTCTCTAACACTTTTAGTCCAGTAATCAAAGCATCTATAGTCAGAGTTATCTTGAGTATAACTGTTATGAGAGGATGGTCTATCAGACAAATAGTCATCAATAATGCTTTCCTCAATTGGGACTTACTGAGGGGTTTGTTAATTCGACATTTCCTACTCATGTTTGCAAGCTTAATAAAGCTTTATATGGCCTCAAACGGACACCTAAGGCCCGGTATGATAAACTCAGGCAATCATTGTTTTCATGAGGATTCTCTAATTCGAGGGCTGATACTTCTTTACTTTTCAAAATCTCATCAACTACTGTTCTACTGGTTCTAGTGTATGTTAGTATAAATCTGTAATGAAGTTAGCTTGTAATTGATTTAATAAGAAAATGAAGATTTTACAGAATTCTCTCTATGCTTTTCTTTTAGTTTTCTCTCAAAACAAACACTTTAATCAATTTGATTCTAGATACGAAGCAACACTTGCTCGCGCCATTGAGTTCGGACTACAGATCCAAATATTTATCTTCCAGTTCCCAACAGTAGAGGCACGATTCCCGGAAGGATGGGAGAATCTGGACATGTTGGCGTCACTATATTTAGCCCCGAATATTTACACAGCAGGTGACATGTTACAAGAAAAGGCAAAAAAATTGTTTGAGGAGCTAAAGTCGCAGCCGAACTGCATAATATCCGATACGTGTTTGCCTTATACAATAGACATCGTAGGCAAGTTTAACATTCCAAGGATAATTTTTTCTGGAGTTGAGTACATCTACCTTCTGAGTTATAACAATTTATTTTCTTCCAAATTCTTGAGAGTATAACCTTGGACTCAGAGTACTTTACTCTACAAGGTTTGCCTGATAAAGTTGAATTCACTAAATCACATGTAGCGTCTCTAGACCGGCGACCGAAAGGAATAATGGAAAAAATGGGTGCAGCTGATGAATTAATTGCTCAGTGCCTAACTTGGTTTTCAAGTCAATGACATTTACAGTTACGGACATCTTATTCGTGGTAATATATTGCATTTTTTATAACTAATTTTTGTTGCAGAAACTGTGAATGAAGAAGAAGACAAGGAAGGAGCTCTTGCTTTAGCGAAGACAAGGAAGGAGCTCTTGCTTTAGCGAATGCAACTTAGAAGGCTCTGCAATTTCGTGACGGAAATCATAATCCTCTTGTCAAGGGAACGGCTAAATCTGGAGAAGAGTTTTTCATAGGCCAATCTTATCATAGTCTTGAAATTCACTGTAATAGTTCTTTTCCAGAGCCAAATATAATTGGTAGAAGCGGAAAGGCACCAGGGTACAACGATGAGAAAAGCAAGCAAGAAAGTTAGTAATTTAACATAAGGTTACGGAAAAGAAGCAAAGTAGATAGTGATAGGCTGCCCTGGGATTCAAGGAATTGTTCTCTTCAGAGCGAGCTAGGTCGGCCAGGTTTGAACTACTTAGTTCTGGGAATTCTGTCAGCAAGTTGATTTATAAAAACCAGAAAGAACTGCAACCTGTTCCAGAACGAACTAATCCCTCTGCGTAATTGGTTACAATCCTCAGGTCTTCTCCTTAAATTACTTTTGAAGAAAGACACAATCTTATGATTTCAATTTTGCACTTCTTTCTTTCGGTTTTGCCCTAAAGCTGTATTTGACAATCATGGTTATTGATGTTAAAAGTATAGTTCATTTGACCTGGGTATGAAGCAGAAATGTGACTGCCCTAGAGAATGAGTTGCCTGTTTGGTATATCATTTTTCAAAAAGGTTACAGAAAATATTTGTTATAAACAAAGTCTTTTAGTTTGGAATTGTTATAGCTAACAAAATAAGTTATTTTAATTGTGCTGAAGAAATAACCAGTTACATTGTTATTAAATTTTGACACTTGTATTTTCCTCTTCTTCCTCCAAGCCAAGGCAACTTTTATAATTATTTTACTGCTACAGTAACTTTGAGAAACATGCGATAAGCCTAAACGCAGGACTTGTTCAATTCTTAATTTTGTAGCTTCGTTTTGGATAAATATTAAATTAAATTACATTTCCAGCAGGTAACTCACCCTGCTTTGGAAAATGACAGAGGAAGACTGAAATTAGCCCCACAGACGAAAGACTTGACTCTAATATGCTCTAAAACATCCATAACTTGACTCAATTCAATGAAATTCGACAGTCTTATTTGCCTATTTTAAATTTTTGCTCTCACTTTATCTTAACCACTGGTATTATTAATTATTATTATTATTATTATTATTATCTTAGTCACTGTTATTACTAAAGCCCTAATAATATTTTTAAACTTTTTAATTATCCCAAATAGAAGTATTGTTTAATCACCTACGTGATAAAGTTCTGTTAAATGAATTCATAATTACTGAAAACGTTATCAATTTAAAAATTTTTCTAATAAAAAGTGATACATAGTTACTGCAAGAGTTGGTTAAAAATCCATTTCAGTTCTAATAAAAACAGAACTGAAAAAACAGAGTAGTGCGAATTCAGATTTCTTCCATGTTAATGCTGTTGTATAATCTTAAGTTACGTCGAATAAAATACTTGGGGTTGTTCTTGGATTATGGAAGTAGGTTCTTAGTGGCTGAACAACGTAAATCTATTTATTTTCAGTTCTGTTATTTTGGTTATATAGAAAACGTATTTTCTTTCTTGCATCTGTTTTTGATGGATTGAAAACGTCAACAATCAAGATTGTGTTAAAAGAGATTGTAAACATCTGTGCACCGACAGTTACCATTGCAATATCTTTGCTTTTTGTTATACAATATGATATCATTGGCTTCTCTTAAAGGGCATATGTGGAAAGAAACTTACAAACAAGGCCAAATATAAACTCGCATATTATTTGGGACCCTTGAAATCCTCCAAGTTAATGTAGAAAAGTCTTCGGTGACTGAGTTTCAATTCCATTGCCCTTAGTCCTGTCCAATTCCGACAACGAAAACTTTTATCTTCTTATCAACAAGACACTGTTTGTTGACGTATATGTGGAAAGTTTGTGTGGAAACCATTGAACTTGTAAAAGAAACTACACGTAATCATGTGTATCTTCCCAATAATATCATTTGGGTTCCCATTTTTTTATGTTTTCACAAATACAAATATATTTTATCTATTTATATGAATAGGTCCTTAACGCCGACCCATTTTAAAATAAATGAAAAATTCTTTAGTATTAAGTGATGTGCACTTAAACAATTAAAGTTAAAATTCAATATTAGAATGATAACTTGATCATTTTATTAGGAATCATGAACGTATTTGACACAACTAGAGTTCATTTCTATGTAATAAGACCCTGGTATAAGACCTTGGTTTTACTGAAACGACTGAAATAAATTTTTGTGTTAAGCAAAGCAACACACTCTTGTAATTTTGGTTGTCAAAATACAGTATTACAAAAATAATTCGGTCATTTTGAAAGTAAAATATATAAAAAAATGAGGGAGTTGGATGTTATTATCCCACATGAAAATTTGCGGAGAAAAGAGAAAGAGTCGGTCGGCTTATTATGATGGTGAGAAACAATTTACTCAACTTATTGAGAAAGGAAGTTAGTTAAAATTTGTGGGAAAAGACTTCTCAAATCTTTTGAAGATATGTATGGATTGGATATATATTGTATTATATATAAAGGACAAAATATCATTCACCTCAAATATTTAGTCTAATTAAATATATATATAAATTAATTGTTGGAACTTACATTGTTAATATAATAATAATATGGGTCAGTCTACAATATATTATATATAAAATATATCAAAAATATTTAACTCTTACAATAATTATTTTAAATTTTATATTCGTATTTTACATTTTTAATAATAATTTTTAATTTTTAATTTTTTATGTTATTTATTTTAAATTTTAAGTTTCGTGTCTCAAATTTTATGTTAAAGAATATAAAATACATAATATGTATACTAACCAAATCCTAATAATACACGTAAATTTTAACTTGTATTTTTCTTTCTAATAATTCGAATACGATAATGTTATTATATTACCATATTATTAATTATACTTTATTTAATTTAATTTTTCACACTTCTATTGTTTTTAGAATACTTTAATACATATAAAAGGATTGCATAATTAGTGTAAGGGTAGGAAGAATTAATAATTTTAGTGAAAATTTCAAATTATCATCTTATTGTAACATTAGATTGTACGATTATTGCCTTTAGACCGACTATTAGAGGTTATAACAAACTTAAGATGTCATATTTATTTTGACTTTTATGATTTGTGTCATTTTAATATTGTAGATCGCATTAATTTTTTTCTTTTATTGAAGTAAGATGTAAAGACCATTTCTTTAATTCTTTCATTTTCTTATTATTTTTTGACAAGTCAAGCCAATAGTTTACCCGCACAACAAAACCCAAATTCCAGAAACACTTAACCAGATTAATTCCATCTCCAAATTGATCACAATTCACTGCAGACAATCACTTTCACTTTTCACCCTATAAATACCAACCCCACCTCTCACTTAACGTTTGCACATCACAAAATATTTCTCTTCTTCTTACACTAAACTTCCCCTAAAAAACATGGCCTTACTTACCATGAAAAACAACCTTCTAACTTTTGCTCTTCTGGGATTTCTTGCGCTAGAAATTCCCAAGAATGCCATGTGTATGTTAGTAAACCCAGATTTTGTAACTGGTCCGTATAATTTGCTCACGTCCTTGAATGATATACACCCACCTCTTGCAATTTTATTTCTTCTGTTTTGTCTTTGATGAAAAGACGTTATTAAGATTTGTTTATACATATATAACTGTGGATGGGGTCCCAGGGTTTAGCATTCTACGATAAACACCAATAACAGAGATTGCTAAAATCTTGAAGCACCCAATTACACAGAAACATTCTAAATCAATGGCTGGAGGTATGTTTATTGGTTTCTGCTTTTGGTTTTTGTTTATTGTTTTGGCTCATAAACATGTATATAGATTTCAATTCATATATGTCCTATAGTTGATATTAGAGTAATGTTAGCCTCTGTCTTGATGTGTTTAAATTTTTGTGTATGGGACCAAAAATGGCCGAAACTTATTTTTGAAAATTAGAAACTTTTAGAAGCATATAAATATGCTTGAAAGCTGAAGGAAATTGGAAGGAAGTTGAATTCTGAGCAAAATAGTTTTTGTAACGTCAAAAATAGAGCTCTTGAGGCCAAAATATGTTCGGGTTTGTGATACGAGTCAGATTTCGGGTCGAGTCGACCTGTTTTAGAGGTTGAAGAGGACGTAAACGCCAAGTCGCTTTATTAAGAAAACAAAAGTCGACGTATCGTTTAAGTCATTTTAGAAGATTGTCGTTTTTATGAATAAACGACATGTCATATTTATGAGATACATAAAATGACATGGCGTTTCTGGGCATTATTTGAATAATTTTTGCAAAGATAGGGAAGCGTATGCTATTGTTGCAGAACCGATAAAATATCTGCCATTTATATATAATCGACAACCTTTTTGCCATTTATATAAAATCAACAAAATTTCTGTCATTTATGTAAGACTTACAAATGTTGTGCATTTTTGTGAGACTGACGAATGTTATGCTATTTAAAAAAAAGGACAAATTTTCTGTCCTTTTAAAATTAAAAAAAATGACAATGATTTTATGCATAAATTAAAATGTATGAATTTTCATTGTCTACTTGTTATATGTTGATACATGCATGTAGTTTAATTTTACGCACAAAATTGGATGTCATGTGATCCACGTAATTTTGATTAATTAGAGATTAGTCATATCATCTTTAATTATACTAAATTATATATCTTTGTATCACATATAGTAAAATGACATTAATTGTGATTGATGATATTAAATTATAATAAATTTTATCCTATAGAAATTTTTATTATTTTTAATGATTAATTAGGATGAAATAACAAATTATTTTTTTTAATTTACTTACATGAATTAAAAAAATGAATATAATTTAATAGTTACATCATGAAGTATGTCTATGAATCTTTAATTAAAACTTAGCCCACATGCATTTTTATTGTTTGATTCATATTTTGAAGCATGATTTACATGTTTTACCAATGTAAAACATGATATATATTTATTTGCCTTAATTTTTGTGACAAAAGTATGTATATTTGATTTGTGTGCAGTTATACAACCTCTGAATTTTTTTGATATAAAAAATGATATTCCCAAATTAAATGGTGATGACTATAAAATATGAAGGGAAATGATTCTTCCCCAATTAAGATGGATGGATATTGATTACGGAAATGTGAACTACCTACTCTTACTAATACTAGCACTTTGGATCAAATTGCTCTATACGAACGATGAGAGCAATTCAATCGCCTAAGTATAATGTCTATAAAGACAAAAAAAATTATTGTATACGTGGTTCAATTGGAGTGTGTTATAATGTCAAATATTATTGAAGGAAATTGATGAACAATTTAAGTCTTCAAATAAGGTCCTTGCTAGCACCCTAATGACAAAATTATCATCAATTAAGCTCACTAATGTTAGCAGTGTGCGAGAACACATCATGAGGATGAAAGATATTGCTGGTCAGCTGAAATCTTTTAAGGTTGAGATGTTTGAATCTTTCCTTGTGCACTTCATATTGAATTCTCTTCCATAACAATATGGACCTTTCAAAATCTATTACAATACACATAAGGATAAATGATCTATTAATGAACTCCTAACTATGTGTGTTCAAGAGGAAGGGAGGCTAATAATGGAATTAGGTGAAAGTGCACATATGGCAATACAAGGAAAAAACAAAGGTCAAGCCAAAACAAAAGGGAAAGGATAAAATACTTACCCAAACTGAGTTTAAGAAGGAATCCAAGTGTTTCTTCTTTAAAAAGAAGGGGCATATGAAAAAAGATTGCATCAAATTTCAAACTTGACTTGAGAAGAAAGGTAATCCAATCTCATTTGTTTGTTATGAATCTAATATAGTTGATATTTGTCATAACACTTGGTGGATTGATTCTGGTTATACAATTCATATTTCGAATACCTTGCAGGGCTTTCTAAACCAAAGAAAGCCAATGGGCAGTGAGCAATGCATCTATTTTGGAAACGAGATGCGATCACATGTGGAAGCAATTGGAACATGCCAATTAATTTTAAATTCTAGTTTTGTTTTGAATTTGGAAAGAACATTTTATGTACCAAGTTTTCCTAGAAACTTGATTTCAGTTTCAAGACCTGTGTCATTTGGTTATTCCTTTAACATTTCAAATATATCCTTTAATTTATATTATAAATATGATCTTGTTGGGAATGGTGCAATGTCTTATTGTCTTTTCTGAATTAATATGCAAAACAATGCCTTTATAATGCAATGCATGTCCATGATAATGCTAGTATTAAACGATGTGTTATGAATAAGAATTCCTCTATATTGTAGCACCAAATATTGAGACATATATCTATAGAAAGAATTAAAAGATTGGTGAATGATGGAGTATTCAATACTCTGAATTTTACTGATTTTGATGCTTATGTGGACTATATAAAGAGAAAGCAGACTAACAAGACAAAAAAAGGTGCCAAGAGGAGTTCAGATATATTAGAGATCATACATATAGACATTTATAGTTTATAAATGGACTCGTATGGTTAGAAATACTTCATTTCTTTCATAGATGATTATTCATGATATATGTATCTCTATTTGCTTCATATTTGCTTCATAACAAGAATGAAGCATTAGATGCCTTTAAAGTATATAAAGCAGAAGTAGAGATCTAATACATGAAGCAAATTAAGATCGTGAGATCAGATAGAAGTAGGGAGTATTATGGTAGATACACTAAGGATGGACAAACACTTGGTCCATTTTCTTAAAGAGCATAATATAATGACTCAATACACCATGCCTGGGTCTCCAAACCAAAATGGTGTAGCAGAAAGAAGAAACTAAACTTTGTTGGACATGGTGAGATGCATGCTTAGTAGCTCTAAACTTCTTAAATCATTGAGGACTAAAGCTTTTAAAATGATAGCGTATATATCAAATTGAGTTTTAACCAAGGCTGTTCCAAAAATGCCATTTTAATTATTGAAATGTTAGAAACCAAGTTTGTGACATATACGGGTTTGAGGATGCCCGTCTGAATTAAGAATTTATAATCCATAAGAAAAGAAACTGGATCCAAGGACTATAAGTGGGTATTTCGTTTATTTACTGAAAGGTCCAAAGGGTACATATTTTGTTATCCATCACATGGCACTAGAATTATGGAATCAATAAATGCATAGTTTCTTAAGAATGGCTTGATTAGTGGGAGAGTTCAATCTCAAAACTTAATTTCTAAAAAGGATCATTGTGATGTTCAAACTCTCACTTCAAGTGACAGATTGATAATCATTCATAACATTCCCCAAACTCAAGGGTGTATTGTAGAACCAATTGTTGAAATACCACAAGTTATTGATGACAATTTAGTAGATTTGATAGTTCAACAATTGCTAGAGATTGTTGAGCAACCAGTTGTATAACATGCTCCTCATGAAGATGCTAATACAACATTAAGAAGATCTGCTAGGGTGAAGAAATCAACAAAACCTAGTGATTATATTGTACATCTATAGGAAGCTGACTATAACATTAGAATAAAAAATGATCCTAAATCGTTTTCACAAGCCTCAAGTTGCAATGAAACTGAATTGTGGTATAATGCCATGAAAGATAAGATGAATTCTATGGCATCTAACAGAGACTGGGATCTTGTTGAGTTGCCTAATGACACAAAAGCCATTGGATGTAAATGGGTCTTTAAAAAAAAAAACTCATTAGGCAACATTAAGAGATATAAAGCAAGACTTATTACTAAGGGCTTCACTCAAATGGAGGGAATCGATTACATGAAAACCTTTCTCCTGTATCTAAGAAAGATTCTCTACGTGTTATTATGGCATTGGTTGCCCATTTTGACATGGAACTATATCAAATGGATGTGAAAACAACGTTTCTCAATAAGGACCTAGAACAGAAGGTTTTTATGAAACAACCAGAAAAATTCTCTTCTAATACTGGTGAACATTTGATGTGCAAGCTTAAGAAATTCATATATAGATTGAACCAAGCCTCTCGTCAATGGTATTTGAAATTCCATTATGTAATCTCGTCATTTGGCTTTGTAGAGAATATCATAGATCAATGTATATATTAGAAGGTAAGTGGGAGTAAAATCTGTTTCCTTGTTCTATATGTGGATGATAAACTATTTGCAACCAATGATAAGGGTTTGTTATATGAAGTGAAACAATTTCTCTCTAAGAATTTTGATATGAAATATATAGATAATGCATCTTATGTCATTGGCATTAAGATCTATAGGGATAGACCTCAAAATAGTTTTGGTTTAGCTCAAGAAACCTATATCAATAAAGTTTTAGAGAGATTATGAATGAAAGATTGTTCTCCAAGTGTAGTACCCATTGTAAATGGTGACATGTTCAATTTGAACCGGTCCACGAAAAATGAGCTTGAAAGAGAACAAATGCAAAATATTCCATATGCTTCTGCTGTAGGAAGCTTAATGTGTGCCCAGGTTTGTACAAGACTTGATATTGCATTTGTTGTTGGAATGTTGGAAATATATCAGAGTAATCCGGGTATGGACCATTGGAGAGTTGCAAAGAAGGTGATAAGGGCTTTAAAAGGACTAAAAATTACATGTTTATGTATAGGCGAACTAACAACCTAGAGGTAGTTGGTTGCTCAAATTTGAACTTTGTTAGGTGTGTTAATTCACGAAAATCAACATCTAGATACGTTTTTATGTTTGTTGGTGGAGCCGTGTCTTGAAGGAGTGCAAAGCAAACTTTGATTGCTACTTCTACCATAAAGGCTGAGTTCATCTCTTGTTTTGAAGCTTCCTCACAAGGTGTATAGTTAAAGATATATGGACTTAGAATTGTTGATTCCATTTCTAAGCCATTAAGAATATATTGTGCCAATTCAGCTGCAATTTATTTTTTGCTAAATACGACAAAAGTGTTAGTCAAAGTAAACACATCGAGATCAAGTTTTTAACCCTAAGAGAACATGTTAAGGATAATAAAGTAGTCATTAAACACGTAAGTACTAAATTGATGATTGATGATCATTTGACAAAAAGCACGCCACCAACAAGTTTTAAGAATCATGTAGTACGAATGAGATTTGATTCCATCATGTGATTTTGTAAACTCTTATTGTTGTGCTGTTTTCTTATTATGGTGTACATATTTATTTTGAAAATAACAATCATTGTTGGATTTGGAATAAACATAAGGTTTATTCATTATGTTATGGTGGACTAACACTAAAAAAATAGAATGTAATGTGATACACAGAAGATAATACTCGTTCTTAGAGGACTTATCGCCATGATTCATGTATTTTATTTCTTTACTTAAGCAAAATGATTTATGAATTTTGGGTGTTATTATAAATGCAATATATATGGACCAAGTGGGCGAATGTTAGTAAACCCATATTTTGTAACTGGTCCGTTGTAATTCGCCCACGTCTTTGAATGAAATTCACCACCCACCTCTTGCAGTTTTATTTCTTCAGTTTTTTCTTTGATGGAAAGACGTTATAAAGATTTGTTTATACATATATAACTGTGGATAGGGTCCCAAGATTTAGCATTCTAAGATAAACACCAATAATAGAGATTGCCAAAATCTTGAAGCACTCAATTACACAAATACATTCTAAATAAATGACTAGAGGTTTGTTTATTCCTTTCCGCTTTTAGTTTTGTTTATTGTTTAGGCTCATAAACATGTATATAGACTTCATATATGTCTTAAGAGTGTCAAAATGTTGCAAATATTGTGACGCCAAAATTCTTCGACGGCAAAAAGAATCAAGCAGCGGTGAGTTGCTCCGGCAAGAGCTTCTATACGAGAGAAGCATTTCTTAATGCTACCAAGGCTTATCCTCAATTTGGTAGAGGTTCTGCTGAGGCTTCTAGGCGTGGGATTGCTGTATTTTTTGCACGTATCACTCATGAAACTAGACTCAAGTTTTCTCTTCTTTTCTTCTCCTATGCATACGAAGCTCAACACATGAACATGCATGCATGCAGTAATTCACTCAATATATATATGGTTTATTCAAAATAGACATTTTATTTAGCTACAAAATTTGATTCGGTTTTATTTGTCACTGTTGTGCTTTGTCTAATTGTATAGAAACCACAGTTGGTAAATTGCTAGTTTTAGTTGAAAACTAATATTTATTAACCATACAAGAAAATTAAGAAAAATATTTTCGTCCTTGTGCAAATTTGTGCTACGTAGAAGAGATCGATAAGTCCAACAGATACTGTGATGACAAAAACAAACAGTACCCACGTGCCTCCGGAAAGTTCTATCACGGCCGTGGACCGATTCACCTCACCGGCAATGGCAACTACGGACCTGCCAGAAAAGCCATCGGCTTCGACGGCCTGAAGTCTCCGGAAACAGTGGCCAAAGACCCTGTTATCTCGTTCAAGACTGCCTTGTGGTTCTGGATGAACAATGTTCACCCAGTTATCAACCAAGGTTTTTGTGCAACAATTTAGAGAATTAATGGTCCTCTGGAGTGCAATGGCAAGCAACCTGCAAAAGTTCAGGCTCGCAATAAAGGTGTGTTTTCTTATATGGTTAGTGAATGTGACAATATTATTCTTCTTTGTTTGTTTGTTTGTTTACTTATTAATACTCATTTCAAAATTTCCTTTTTGAAAGAGAAGCCTGTGCGTGTGCGTGTGATTGATAATTAGTGTAGGTGCGCATGTGTGCGTGTGCGTGCGCGTGCGTGTGAATGATAATTAGTGTGGGTGCACGCGCGCGTGTGCGCGTGCGTGTGGGTACGGGTGTGGGTGCGCCTGTGCATATGTGTGTGAGTGTATATGTGTGTGAGTGTGATTGATAATTAATAAATCAAAAATTTTATATAAAAATATAAATGAGGAAAGTATATAAAAAAAATAAATGAGAAAAGTAGTAACTATCAATTTTTGAAATATGTTTTTCGGGAAAACAACAGAATCATTCATCTAAGAATTTACATATGTACAAAAGGAGATAGGGTGCATGCAATTGATAATCATAGACAATTTTAGTGGTGCGCACTAATTTATTGAATTTATAAGTGTTTTTCAACAATGTAAATAATTTGAGATTTAAATCTTTCTCACACGGTGAACATTATCGTAATATTTGATATAAACTTTTACTACCTTTTTTTTTCAGAAACAAAAATAGAGAAAAAAAAATATGTTTAAGCATTTTAAAAAATTGATCGATGAAAATAAAAGATAACGATTTTATTTTTGTTAAAAAAAGTTCAAAACACTAAAAATAGTTAATTTGCTTAGTGTTTTTATATGGGCTATATAGGATTAATTATGTCATTTTCTTATATATTTATAATCATTATTATTAAAACAAAATTACTAAAAAAAAAAAAACTCTATTCCCTATCCAATTCCGTGTTGGTGTTGTTTTTAAAAACCAGACAACTTATAACAATGCTAAAAAATTTACTAGTTAAATCAGCTAACACCCTAAACCTTTCTTAATATCGAGGCTCTTATATATATATATATATATATATAAATTTTCACACTTTATGAAACGTTGATTTGGTGTAAATCAATGTTATTCAGGGTCAGTTTAGAATAGTTGTAGATTTTAGAACAATATACTTTCGCTATGTTTAAGAAATTATCAATTGTAAAATGAATTAGTAAAATATTTTGTAAATTTTATTTTCAAAAGTACTTTTAATTTCAAATGCAGTTTATATGTGTTTGGTTTACTGTTAAAACGTTGAGATAATTCAAATGATTAAAATGTAAACAAAGATAAATAAAAATTATTTTTACCAAAGTGTTCGTCTTTTATGCATGTATATTAATTTTATTATTCTTTTTTTCCAATCTTAAATAATTTATAATATATATATATATATA
>JAXCLQ010072026.1:0-10878 GCA_035584115.1 Cedrela odorata
TTTACCTTTTTACCTTTTTACCTTTTTACCTTTACGCCATCATTTTTCCTTTGCAAACAATTTCAACGACATAAAAGCAGTGACAACTCAGCTTCAAGCTTTACACTTCAAGTTCTTCAACTTTCAACAGTAAGTTTCTTCTATTCTCCTTCCATTCTTTCGCGATTGATTTTATGGTATATTTAATTTAATTAAAGGACTTGGTAGATACGGTATTCGGCTTAAAAACTTTTAGGTTTACCCCCTGAGTTGTTGATGATCCTAGAGTGGCCTTTAACTTTTCATTTTACCTTTGTGAAAAACAAAAAAAAATGGCTTTTGAGGGAAACAACTCTAGTGAAGGACAAGCCGTCATCCTAGTTACCTCTCCTACTTTGATGAGGCGAGACCCCTCACAATTTGAAGCGGACAGATTTACTTCTTCCATAACCGAAATAGACTTAGAAGTGTACACTAGGTTGTACAGAATTCTCGAGGGGGGTGTATCTTAGGGTTCCAGAGGTAAACAAAGTCCTCCTAAGGGCGAGATAGCTTTCAATGAGGAGTTCTTCCATGTAGGTGTTAGGCTTCCACTCCAAGATTACTTCACTTGAATCTTTACCTCTTTTGGGATTCCCCCATACCAATTGAATTTAAATAGTTTGAGGATCCTATCCGGTTTATTCATTTTACGGCACCAGATTTTTGACTTCGTCCTTTCCTTAGAAGAAATTGAACAAATGTACATTATAAAGAGAAACCCAATAAGAGCCCCATGATGGTTTTACCTACAATGCCATCTTGGTAAGATAAACCTAGTTACTGGCAATCTTGTCTCCAATAACAACTAAAAGAAAAAATGATTTTTTATTGGAGACAATTGAAATTTTGCCCCCTATTTCCATGTAACGAGATCTTTTTGGGGAAGCAGTCACATGGAGTGGCTCACCTGATTTAGATCTTTGCAGTAAAGAGAGAGTTAGGTTGGCTAGGGAACATACTACAGAACAGTCCATTCTACTCTCAGACAAGAATTTAGTCTTGTTGGGCTTAGTGAGTTTTTTTGTTTTTAAAAACACATTGGCCTATGAATCGGTTATTCGAAGTGGTAAACGTTTTGATCACTTATTTGTTGTTATTCTTGGATTATGGTGTTTGACTCTTGTGATACTGGTGGTACAGGTGAAATGGCTTCTAAGAGTGATGTTCTGGATCCATTCACAGTTCTGCAGCACTTGGCCAAAGCTAAGAAGGCTGGGAAGGCACCTCAACCCTCAAAGGCAGCTTTTAAAGGTTTAACGAAGACCCTGGGATCTTCCAAGGTCACTGTTGCTTCTAGGTCAGCCCGCCTCTTAATCCCTAACAAAGAGATTGTGATCTGAGACCCGACATCTCCTCCTCCTGTTCCTCTAGTAGAAAAGGAGACAGTAAAGCAAAAAGCTGTAGTTGAGACGTCCGAGAAGAGGTCTCGGAGGAAGAAACAAATGTTTGGCAAAGCTGACTCAGAGCCAGTTAAAGCTTCTGTCTTCAGTGAACTTTTTCCCAAGGATTTTCCCGTAGGGAAGAGGAAATTTTTTTAGTACTTCCTTCCTTGCATACATCGGTAAGTAGAGAGTGTTGGCGAGAAACTTGTTAACAGTCTCGCGGACTTTTCAGGAGAGACGTTAATACGCTACCAAATGAAGCTGTTAAGTGGGGTAAGTTGATTTCTTCTCAATCTTTGCATAAGATGACCATTTTCCACAGATTAAACCTAATTGTTCGTGTTGGTGATTTGCAGCTCCTATACTTTACCATTCTGTAGGAGGTTGCCCTTGTGGAGGATTTCTCAAAGGCATTGAAACTCTAATCAAGGGTTGAGAAGGCAGAACAGAAATTGGTCCTAGAGCAGACCAAGTTTGAGTCCAAGCTGAGCAAGAAGGATAAGGAGCGAGAAGAGCTTCAGGTCAAGGTAACTATAGTAGAGCCTTCCCTTGCGGAGGCGAATCGGAAGCTAGGGGTCTTGGAGTTAGAGTTGAACACTCTGAGGGAAGAGAGTGTGAAGCACAACTAAGATTTTGATAGATCTTGTGAGTAGCTGCGACAATGCTTGGGTTCTGAAAGGCAGAGAAGTCTTCTTCTCGCTCGGCAGCTAGTGACCAAAGATGAGGAGAAACATCGACTTAACCTATGAGACACTGCAAGGTGAGTGTCCTTATCTTAACCTTCTCTGGGTGTACGAGGCTTTGGAGAGAGCACCTCTATAAGAAGAAGAGGAGGTCTCGGCCAATGTTCTCCCGGAAGGGGAAGAGCACCCTAACCTGAAGATCGTAGGCGTTCCTCTAATAGAGTCTCCTTCTGGTTCTGACACCACTTCACCAACCAAAGGTACAATCAAGCCAGTAGAGGTGTCACCGGTTGAGGTGACGGTGATCCCTTCCTCCCCTGAGGCTTCCCTTGTTACCACCGCCATTGATGCTCTGAAGAGTACTCTTGCTCTTGACCCAGCGGTTCTTCAAACTAACTTGTCAAGTGCTAAAACCGACTCTTAAGCCGACCAGCCTGATGAAGTAGTTTAGTTTTTTTTTTTTTTATTATTGTAATGTAATATTCGACTAATAAATGAAATTCACATTTGCAATTCTAAATGTTCTCTTCTTTTTGCTCTGTCATTTTTTCATTTTCAACACTTGGTATCTCTTGTGCTCTTCAATCATATTCTGAACTTGTATTTCTTGCTAGTATTGACTTAATAATTTGAATTTGGCTAATTGACATCTCAAGTTGACTGCCTTTGATTGTTAATTTTACCTTTTCAATGCCACAAGACTTGCACCTCTCACTAGTGATTTTCCCATTAGCTTTGATCTGTTTTGGGACTGCGTACTTGCTGAACTACAGGCTCTCTTGTTCTGGTGTGTTTTAATTACTTAACCTTCCTATAATTACTCATGCTATATGCTTGTTTGAGTACCGTATTGCCTTTGATGGCTTGAGATCCTCTTTTACTTTTTGGCTATTCGAGACCGTACTCGGGACTCACTCGAACCGAGGGCGAGTAATAAGCTATCATTCGGACACCGTGTGGCCTATGTTTTGCTCTTTGGGATGAAATTACCCTGAAATATTGCAACGTGGTCATCCGAGAACCTATTTTGCTCTTTTGCTCTTTGAGGTCGAGCTCAAGGCTTGTTTGAGCCGAGAATAATATTACCTCAGAAAAAGTAGAGAGTTAAACGCGTAGGAACCGTGTCACCTATATCTAGGCTTCAGAAAGAGATTACCCTGAGATGTTTGATGAAACCATTCGAGAGCCTATTTTGTTCATGCTCTCTAAGACCGTGCTTTGGGCTTGTTTGAGTTGATGATACTATTACCTCAAGAAAAACTGAAAGCTGAACACCTGAGAACCGTGTCACCCATATCTGGGCTTCGGGACGAGATTACCCCAAGACATTTGATAGACCATCAGATAACCTCTTTTGATCATGCTATCTGAGACCATGTTCTGGACATGTTTAAGCTAAGGATAATATTACCTCAAAAAAAGTAGAAAGCTGGCATCTGGGTACCATGTCACCTACATTTGGGCTTCGAGAGGAGATTACCCCAAGACGTTTGAAAGTAGTCATCCGAAAACTTCTTTTGCTTATGCTCTGTGAGGTCGCACTCAGAGCTTATTTAAATTGAGGATACTATTATCTCGGGAAAAGTTAAAAGCTGAATGCTTGGGAACCGTGTTACCCATATTTAGGCTTCGGGAGGAGATTGCCTTGAGACGTTTGAAAGTAGTCATCCGAGAACCTCTTTTGCTCGTGCTCTATGAGGTCGCACTCACGGTTTGTTTGAGCTGAAGATACTATTACCTCGGGAAAAGCTGAAAGCCGAACTCCTAAAAACCGTGTCACCCATGTCTAGGCTTCGGGAAGAGATTACTCTAAAACGTTTAATGAGACCATCCAAGAACCTCTTTTTCTCATGCTCTCTGAGACCGTGTTCTGGATTTGTTTGAGTTGAGGATACTATTACCTCAGGAAAAGCTGAAAGCTGAACGCCTAGGGAACTGTGTTACCCATGTCTAGGCTTCGGGAGGAGATTACCCTAAGACATTTGAAAGTAGTCGTCCGAGAATCTCTTTTGTTCATGTTCTATGAGGTTACACTCAGGGCTTGTTTAAACTGAGGATAATTATTACCTCAGGAAAAGTTAAAAGCTGAACGCCTGGGAACCATGTCATCCATGTCTAGGCTTCGGGAGGAGATTACCCCGAGATGTTTGAAAATAGTCATCTGAGAACATCTTTTGCTCATGCTTTATGAAGTCGCACTCAGAGCTTGTTTGAGCTAAGGATACTATTACCTCGGGAAAAGTAGAAACCTAAATGCTTGGGAACCGTGCCTCTCGTGTTTGGGCTTCGGAAGGAGATTACGCCGAGACGTTTTGAGATATACCTCTGGAACCATATTACCCAAATTCAGGCTTATGAAAAATATTACTCCGAGGTGAATAAGAGATAGACCTTATGAACCATATCACCCAGATTCAGGCTTATGGATAATATTACCCCGAGGTGAATAAAAGATCGGCCTTGGGAACCATATCACCCAGATTCAGCCTTATGGAGAATATTGCCCCGAGGTGAATAAAAGATAGGCGTTAGGAACCATGTCACCCATATTCAGGCTTATGGAGAATATTACCCTGAGACCTTTCCACCATCAAGGTTATTACCAAGGCATCATCATGTAGGTAATGTACTCTTACTTCGTCTTCATCCATGAATATAATAGGTATCGAGGCGAGTTTTGGTTCTTCTCAGTTTAGACATTCATGATATGGATATCTGATGAGGTGTTGGGTGTAGAGTATTGAGAGTAACTCTTTCTAGACCTGTTTAAATTCCCAGCCAATTTCGCTCATCCCGAGATTACCATAGTTCTTTTTTCTCGCCTCGGTCCATGCTAGATTTCCTGATCCGAGACCTTAACTCCATTATCCTCTTTAGCTATTAAGTCTTACAGGTAATTATTCCAGATCAATATTTTCACCTTACTTCTGAGGTCATTCATTTGTCAGATGTCTAGTGCTCTAGTGGAACTTGGAAAACTTATTCTTAGTATCTCCTATAGGCTTGACCCTCAATGGGCGGGGTTCCACCAGTATAGTTCCTCGTCTTGTGATCTCCTTCCAAACCTGTAGGAGTAAAGCTTTTAAATGAGTGAAAGCTTGATATCCTTGAACATGAGCTACTCCCCTTGTGTCTTCTCTCATAGGTGAACGGTACCCTTTCGAATGAAAGTTCTCTCTTTCTCTAGTTGTCTCGTTCTGACCCTGACTTCGTCTACCTTTTCTGTTAAGATCGCGAAAGCTTCTCCTATCGTCGCATTTTCTTCCCGAATCGATCCTGGGATTCCTAACCCCTTTAAGAGAACGTGATTTGAAAAATATTTCTTCCCTCATCTTGAGAGCGATTTGATCTTCAATCTTGATCTCATTCAACAACTTTCTTCTAGTTGTTTCATAAGTGGTAACAGAGGGCTTCCTTATAGCGTATCATCCTTGGTCTACTAGTAGACCTTTCCTAAGACCTTTTAGAGCTAAGAAGTGATGATCAGCCCCCGATTCCATCACTTCATCATGACATATTTTGACGAAGCTCCTAAGGCTTTCTCTCTCTCCTTGCTTCATGAGTAGCAATGAACTCGAAGTCTTAAGGTTGATGGTAGAACCTCTGAACTTATCGACAAAGACTCTGTATAACTATTCAAAACTGCTGATACTATCGGGTGTCAGACTGGTGAACTATTTTTTTGCTTGTCCCTTTAGAGTTAGGGGAAACAAGCAGTGCATTTGCGATTCATCCAACCCCTGGATTAGCATCATTTTCTAAATATATCCATGTGTAGCGATAGGTAGTTTTGCCTATGAAAAGGTTGATTTGGGGCATCTTAAATTTTCGGGAAAGAACGAAATTTAATATTTTTTGGGAAAAAGGAGATTTTGAGTAAAAACCTATCTTTAGAGATGTATTGCCACCCTTTGCCTCTCCCTCTTCTTCTGGTCTTCTAACTCCTCGACCAATATTCGCACATGAACCTCTAAATTCTCAACTTGATTATTGTCTTCCCTAGATCTCCTCTTTCGGGATGGGCTTCGTACAAAGTCTTTCCTTGGCCATTTTTAATCTGGAAACAGTCTCATGTCCTTCTGGCCAAGACCATGACCCAACCTCCTTTTTTGCACTATCGTAGAATCGTCAGATGGATATTCAAACATCTGAGGCAACTCATTATGGAGCCTATCGGCACTATTATAGCCTTGAGGTTATTTAAAGGGATATCTAGAAATCTTCCCTTTTCCCTTATATGTGGCAGTGTATTTTCTTTTGGTAGTGTTTTGGTGATGCTCTGTCAGACGATTTGTGTGTGTTGTATCTGGCACACTACTCTTAATAGCTTTGATTGGTTTGGAAGTCTTTAACGCCGGGGAACCAGCTTGAAACATCCTCCTCATTCGTACTACTTCCTTAGTTAATGCTTGAATCTACCTATCCTTTTTCTCTTATTGCTTTTCATTCTTCGCCAACCTCTTGGTCAACCAGACTGTTTTTGCTGTCTCCAGATGGGGGAAAAATTGGTATTGCAATGAAGCTTCTGAATCGCGGTTCACATTCTTCAGTAGGGGCTGATCACCAATATTCTGATTAACAGCTGTATAACCATCAACAATGTTGTCATGATGATTCCCCCTCACCGTTGCTCTATTTCTTATCACACACATACGTGAAATGGCCATGTTTTCCTTCTTGTGTTTGTTTTTGACTTTTTGTTCAGATTTCTTACAGACGACGCCAGTTGTTGTTGCAGCAAAAATCATTCCTTGGACTTTGTGCACAGCAACGATTTTCTTCTTTTTTTCTTGTCTGTTAGCTTCTACTTGTACCCATAATTAACAGCTATGGGGGTGAAAAACCGGTTGTCCGACAAAAACCCTCCGATACTTAAGTTAGGGTTTTACTTGTAGTTATTAAAAAGAGAAAGTAGAAAGAGATTTTTTTTGTCAAAGTTTTAATCCTCGTACTTGGTTATAGTTGATCTCCTTTTATATCTGTTATTATCTCCTTATTATGACAGGATATTATAAAATATAGTAATTAAAATCCTACTGTGCGAGAATTACGGAGATTTCATAAGTTAAGCATCGACTTCCGGATTTGGTGGCATCGCATCCTTAGGATTCTTATTATATAAGAAGCTTAATTTGGTAAGAATCTTTACTATAGAATAATCCAGGAACGTATGGAAAAGAAATGAATCCTTTATTAATACGTAACTGTAGCGAGGTCTCGGCAATATTTGTTTGAGGATTGTTATTATCCTAAGATAAGCTCTAGCGTTGCCTAGTCGAGACCTTCGTAAGCTATTGCCGAGACCTTCGTAAGCTATGGTCGAGACCTTCATTAAGCTATAGTCGAGACCCTTGCAAGCTATGGCCGAGACCTTTATAAGCTATGGCTGAGACCTTTATAAGCTATGGCTGAGACCTTCATAAGCTATGGTCGAGCCTTTCATAAGCTATGGTCGAGACCCTTATGGTGCGTCTTTGGGATAAGATTTGATTTGAGCTTCTTGGTGACTCTGAGAGGTTTCGGCTTCTATCTTTCTTGAAGTCCTCGCTATACCCTTTATTATTATGCCAACCCGAGATCTCTTCCTTTGCCAGACAAGACTCGGGCTCCCTATCACTTGAAATAGCTCTCTTTGGGTAGCGGTCAGTCTCGGAACACCATCTGCCTCTTTCTGTAGAGCCATTTCGGGCCTTTATTCTTCTGGGCCTTGTGCATACTGGACCATACCCAATTTGTATGTAAGCTATAACTCAACCGATAATTGATAAATTTAAATGAGCTACCAAACTTTTTTCCCTATACTTGAATGTAATAAGTTTGAATACTTTTCTTCATCATTAGCTTTAATTTCATGTAAGTTATGATGAATTTTTAAACCAAAATTATGAAGTCGATGTATGTGCAAATATAGGGAAGGTGGATGATATCCTCACTTGATCTAAAGGAGAAATATAATAACAATGGTTACCTTTCCCTCAATTCCCAACCAGAGATGTTAGCCACCTCTTTCAAAGCGTCTCTCTATAGTTGCACCTCTTTTTTTATTCTATAAATCATTGGTACATGTAGGAAGCTGGTAACTGATATAAGGCTGTAACATTGTAGTTTTTGGGGACACAACGAAGAAATAGAAAAGAATACAATGCTCAGTTTTTCGTTTCTTGTACTATTCATTCATCTTTTTTCTTGATTCTCATATTTTCTTTTACTTCTTTTGGTTTTAATCTGTTAGCTTGATTCTTGACTAAGTTAGAATCAATCCTCAACAATTCGTATTAAAGTTGGAATTGTGTAATCAACAATGGGCTCATCAAATTCTCAATTGAGAAGTTTACGGGTGATAATGACTTTAATATGTGGAAGCTGAAAATGAGAGCTTTCTTGGTGCATGAAGGATTGGAAGAAGCTTTGCTTAAAGAGAATAATATGTCAGAACACTATCAAAAGTTCGAGAAGAAGGAGATCTTAAAGGAAGCTCACAGTGCGATAGTTTTATGCTTGGGAGATGGTGTTCTTTGTGAAGTATCAAAGGAGACTACTACTCTGGGTCTTTGAAGCAAATTAGATTCAAGATATATGAGAAAATCTCTTGCTCATCATTTGTACCTAAGTAAACAACTTTATGCTTTTACCTTGGAAGAAGGTGGATCGGTAAAGGGGCATCTAAATAGGTTTAACAAAATCATTCTTGATCTTGAGACCATAGAGATAAAGTTTGAAGATAAAGACTAAGCACTGATGGTCTTGATGTCTTTACCACCTAGTTATGAACATTTCGTGGAAACTTTATTGTATAGAAGGGATACTGTCATAATAGATGATGTGAAATCTGCTATAAGCTCTAAAGAACTCAGCAAAAGGGCAAATTTGAATGATTCTGGCGAAGGATTAACAGCAAGAGAAAGGTGTAGAACTCACTATTTCGATAAAAAATTGAATTTATTAAAATTTGTATTTATAATAAGATTTTGATAAAGGTTATGAGAAAAGAAATAATCGAGGATTTCGCATGCATTGATAACATGAAATTGAGGCATAGAATGTTATATATAGAATTGGACGATTATGATTATTAATTTGAATACTTTAATTGTGTTAAGAGTACATTGAGTATAACGACGTAGAAATTTTGTGAGAAAGTAAATTTTAGAATTTATTATTTAATAAGGTTATTTGATTTTGGGATAAGTAATATATATATATATATATATAATAGAGATTAAAAAGATAAATTAAGTTAGGGATTTAAGTTAATTAAATTACAAATTAGGCTTAGACAAATGAAGGGCAATATAAATAATTCAAGTTAAAATTTTGTTATATTGATACACACACACACACATGTATGCCTAAATTATTTAATTAGCCCAAGTCTAAATTTCTAGCCTAAGAGTGCATTTAGAAATGGCCCAAATTAAACTCTAAATTTTTCTAGTGAATTCTTTATTTTTGTAGGAAATTAATGAAGTTAAAAGAAAGAAAAATAAATGAAAGAAAAGAAGAGTAAGAAATGTAAAAGGGGAGAGAAATGATAAGTATTTGGCCGGCCCCACATATTACATTTAAGCATATTCCATTCTTTTGATTGGTCATTATCTCTTTCATTTAATAAAAATTTTAGAAAAAATGAGAGGATGGAGAAGAATACGTGTAAAGCAAATGAATGAGACAAAAAGACAAAACAAAATATAAATTGAAGTTTAATGATGCTACAAGCTCACATACTATAATTTATAAGCACCCATTTTCCTTTATTTAGTTAACACTTCTTCATTTAGAAAAGAAAGAAAAGACAGAGAGAGTTTTAGAATGATGGAGAAAATGAGAAAACCGCAAAAAGGGAATGTGTGTTTGGCCAAGCAAGATGGGGAGAGAGCAAAGAAACAAATACGCGAGAGAAGGAGAATGTGTGACGGTGCAGCAGAAAAGGAATTCAATAGTTAAACAATCCGACTCTCTACCTTCATATAAGTAGATGAATTTTTCTACCTACTTTTGTTGTTAAATAGGCTATTAGATTAAAAATATAAAGGTAAACGATTTGAGTTTAATCAAAGATTATTATTTATTTACTTGGTTTATTGCTATTATGCAAGTTGGTTAAATAGCCAATTTTACCTGTATAAGGAACTAGATGTGTTATGTACCTGATAATTTAATTGAATTTGTTTGTGAGTAAAAAGAGTACATAACCTGTGTAAACTGGAGGCAAGAATACCATGACCACTCTTTCTGTTGTCTTTAAGGCCTGAGATTTTGTTTTCCTTGACTAGGAACTGAGAGGCTATAAAAGCGACACTTAGTACACTCGCAGTGCTACTAACAATATGAGAAACATAAAATAAAGACTTCACGTTTGCTTTTAAAACTGTTGAGTTAGAGAGAAATGAGAAAAGGAAGTGAAAGCAAAGGAGGGTAAGTGTTAAATATGTGTGTGTTTGTTGGTTCTAAAGCTTTAGTTGTTGTTTATGTTGCATTAAGGTTGAATTTCAGCTATGACGTGAAATTTTAGTTATGCTATGTGTGAATATCATGTAAAGGATTATATATATGTGTGTGTGTGTGTGTGTGTGTGTTGTGTGGGGTGTTGATATTAAACAATGTATGAAAAATTTTGTATGAAGAGTTGTGTTGTGATGTGCATGGTATGTGGTGATTTTTTTTTTTTTTTTTGTGGGAAAAACTTGTGTTAATATATGTTACATATATAGCAAGGCATAAACTAATGTTGGAGCCTTAATTTGATAACATTAGTGTAAGACAAATGTAAATATAATAGGGTGTAAAGGTAT
>JAXCLQ010072027.1:0-10872 GCA_035584115.1 Cedrela odorata
TCTTCAACATCTTCAACATCCTCTCTCAATCTCAGAGTTCTCAGAAGAACTCTAAGCTTGTCTTTGAAGAAGTTAAACTTGCTACAAGATAGAGCTTTGGTTAAGCAAACAACGATATGATTTTCTAATGGCACGTACCTGATTTCAATCTCTCTAAAGCTCACCTTATCTCTAACGAAGTAAAGGTCGATTTTGATATGCTTAGTCTTGGCATGGAAGACAGGGTTTTGAGTCATGGCTGCTGCACTCTAATTGTCACAACATATAACTAGTGTCCTGTTTGTATGATGCCTAGTTCTTTCATCACTTATGAGATCCACGTAATTTCTACACAGACAAAAGTTACTGTTTTGTACTCTAATTTTGCACTGGACCTTGCAATAACTCCTTGTTTCTCAGAACTCCATGACACTAAGTTTCCACGAACAAATACGTTGTAGCCACTTATTGATCTTCTGTTGTCCAATTCGCATCCCCAATCTGCATTTGTGAAACTCTTTATATCAGTGTTGCTTGATTTCTAAAACTTTAGTCTATACTCTGATGTTTCTTTTAAGTATTTGATGATCCTTTTGTAGGCAAGCCAATGTGCTTGCATAAGATTTGTCATGAATTGGTTCAGTTTGTTTACTGCGAAGAGAGATCTAGTCTTGTTAACGTAGCATACTGCAGACATTCGACAACACTTCTGTATAAGTTTTGATTTGTAAAGGATGAACCATTATCCTTGCTTAGTTTAATTCCTGAACACATGGGTGTGCTTACTTCTTTGCAAGCCTTCAAGTTCACTTTCTTTAGTAGGTTATGGATGTATTTAGACTGTGAAATGTAAAGTGAGCATCTCGTTCTCTTGACTTCTATTCCCAGAAAGTAATGCAGATCACTCATGTCTTTGAGAGAAAAGCAGCAATTGAGCTTCTGAATCAAACCTTCAACTAGCTTGTCATTATATCTAGTCACAACTATGTTGTCTACATAAACTAACATAATTGTAATGTCTCCATCTTCTATTTTGAAAAACAAAGAGCTATATGATTTTAAGCTCATGAATTGCCAAAAAACCAGTTTTGTTCAAATCAAGCTCAGGGAGCTTGTTTGAGTCCATAGAGGGCTTTCTTCAGCTTACACAATGGTTAGGCTTGGTTTTATCTTCCATTCCCTTTGGCTAACTCATGTAAACTGTCTCGAATAGCTCTCTATTTAGAAAGGCATTGTTTACACCTAATTGCCTAAGTGTCCAGCTGAAAGCAGTGGCTAAGTTAAGCACAATTTTGATTGTTGCTGCTTTGATAACTGGGCTGTAAGTTTCATAAAAGTCAATACTAGAAGTTTGATGAAAACTCTTGGCAACTAATCTAGCTTTCAACTTTGATACACTTACATATGAGTTTTCTTTAATTTTGTAAACCCATTTGTTGCCAACTAACTTCTGATCCTAATTGAAGGGCACAAAGGTTTAAGTCTTATTCTTGATCAATGCATTGTATTCTTCTTGCATGGCTTGTTTCCACCTAGGGTCCTTTAATGCTTATATTGTGTCTATTGGGATGGTTGTGTTATTAGGGATTAGGAAGGTTTTGAGCTTGAATATTCCTACTTTAACTCTTATTATCATGGGGTGAGTTGGGATGTTTAAATTTTGGAAGTGAGAAGGTTCTGATGTTTGTTCTTGGTTCTGTTCATAGGTCTAATTGGGCATATTTTCAGTGGTATTCAGGTCATGCATATGTTGTATGGATGATGAGTGAGTGACAGTACTTGAGTTTGAAGATAAACCTGCTCGAGTTGTGATGACAGGGGCTTCTTGACCTTTTGTCTCAGGTGGGAGATGAAGTTTGGAGACATAAGTGGGAAACAAGAACTGACTCAGCATGGGATTGTTATCCTTGGTCACATCAGACTTTGTGTTTTTGAAGAATGGATCATTCTCAAAGGGGAATGACAGTTCATTGAACTTGATAGTGCTAGACACATAGACTCTCCCAATGTGTTGAAGGCAAAGGTAGCCTTTGTGATGTATACTCATTCCTAAGTATACACATTTGAAAGTGTGGAATTCCATCTTGTGTCTGTTATAAGGTCTGAGGAAAGGGAAGCATCCACACCCAAAGACTTTAATTAGAGACAGGTCAAGCTTGGCTTCATAGAGTCTTTCATATGGTGTCTAGTTTCTTAAAGTTGGGGTAAAGGTTCTATTGATGAGATGGGCTGCTGCACTAAAGAACTCCCACCAGAATCTCAATGGTAGGTTAGCTTGTGCCATCAGAGTCAGGCCAGTTTCTACAACATGCCTATGTTTTCTCTCAGCCTTGCCATTTTAGTTATTTGTATGTGGATATGAGTACCTTAAGCGAATACCTTCCAATTTGATGAATTTTTCAAAAGCTCTAAATTCTCCTCCCATGTCACATTGGATTGACTTTATTTTCTTGTCAAAGTATTTCTCAATTTGTGTTTTAAAAGTGATGAAGTGTTAAGAGATTCTGATTTTCTAGTGAATGGAAAGAGCCAAGAGAAGTTGCTAAAGTCATCAATGAATAAAATATAATATTTATATCCCTGATTAGAGATTAGTGGTGCTAGCCTTGAAATATCCGAGTTGATGAGTTCTAAAGGTTTTGTGTCTCTCTTTTCATTGTTTTTGAAGATAATTCGATGCAATTTTCCTAACTGATAGGCACTGCAGAAATCAAGTATAAAATTTTCATTGATAATTGGCACTTTACAATTGACTAATGTTTGTCTGAGGGCTATTACATGTGGATATCCAAGCCTTTTGTGCCAAAGGTTCAGAAAGTTTTCAGCCCTTAGATCACTGTTTTCAGCATTGGTATTTGTTGACAGTAAAGAAAGCATAGACTCAGGATTTCTTAAGTTAAGATAACTCGATCTAGACTCTATTTTATTTCTTGAAGCTTGAAAGGAAAAAGAATAGTCTAGTTTGTAAAGGCCCTTGTCAACCACTCCTCTCAGCATTGTTCTCCCTTGCTCTTTGTCCTTAACCAAGCAAACATTACCACAGAACATTACCATTACTTTATTATCATGAGTTAGTTTTGAAATGCTGATAAGGTTCTTTATTATCTCAGGAATATGCAAGATGTTTTCCAAGTGAATTGGTGTGTAAGTTGAGTGAAGTGTTATGTGTCTAGTGTGCATAATGTTGAGTTTTGCACCATTACCTATTACCTACAGCTAGTTATTCAGACCCTTTGTATTCTTTAGAGTGGTTCATGTTAGAGATGTCGTTAATGATGTGATTAGATGCACCATTGTCAAAGAACCAAGTAGGATTAGCAGGGTTTTCTTAGCATGCTACATATGCACCTTTTTATTCAAGTCTTGTTCCTGGTGAAGATGTGTAGTCACGATTGAACCTATGCCACTAGTTGGAAACAACATGCCCAACCTTATTACAGATCTGGCATGTTGGTTTGTTTGCCTTATTCCCAAGTCTTCCTCTGCCTTGCAGTCTTTGCATTGCTTGATTTCCTCCAAATAGATTGAAGCTGGTATTGGTGGGGTTCTGCGTTCTTGGTTTGTTATTTGCATTCCAGCTTCTTCTTTGATATCTACCAGTTTGTGCAAGGTTAGCTGATGGATTAGGCTGCAGATTTATGTTATCAAGTGCAAGGTTCTTCTCAATTCTATTCTCGAAGTTAAAAAGCATTGCATACACATCTTGCAGGTGTAGTTTCTCCGCTCTTGAAGTAATGTTAACAACCACTGGTCATACTCTGATCCCAACCCTTCCATCAGATACAGAATCAACTCATCATCTATTACCTTTGTTCCTGAAGCTCTCAAACTGTCAACCAAGCTCTTCATCTTGTGATAGTAGTCGTTCATGGATAGAGAATCCTTCCTGGTGTTTTGAATTTGATGCCTGATTTACATAGCTCTTGCAGTGGTTTGAGCTGAGAAGCATTTTTCCAACGTAGTCCATACTTCTCTCGAGGAGTCACACTAGATAGTGGATGTAAGGACAATCTCAGTCATTCAGGAGAGTAGCCATCCCATTAACATCTTGTCTTGCTTCTACCATGTCTGAAATTCTGGGTTCTCTGTGGTTATGATATTCTGCAGATCATCTACAGTGATATTCATGTGTCTGGGAATTTCTTTGCTTTCAACAATGAAGCCCTTCAAGCTATTGGCTTTGATGCTCGGCAGAACCTGTGATTTCCACAGTAGATAGTTTGTATTGGTGAGTTTTATGGGTGTATTAAAGATGAAGGTACCATTTGTTTGTGTGTTTTGAGTGACTATGGTACTTCGCATTGAGCTTCCATGGCTGCTTTCCATGTTTTCGTAGAGCTCTGATACCATGTTAAAATACTAAGAAGATGAAAGCAATCTGTATTTTACTTGAATATATTTCTCATTTTAAACATTTTACAAGAAGTTTGATATATATATATATATATATATATATACACACAACAACTGGATTGGAGAACAAGAAATTAAAGCTAAATCTACTCCCTATACCTGTATGAGATTTTTATCATTCTTAACCTTAGGATATGATTTTGTTACAAGGAATATGGAGAACATTGACATCAAGGATATTCTCTACAAAGACCGTTATGACTGATATTCTCACACGGGTACTCAGCTTGTTTCTTGTTGTCATTCTTGCTGAGTTGTCCTTGTTATTGAGTTGTCTTTTAGGTCGAAATGCATGAGCCACATCAACAGAGACTTTGTTTTCTTGCACAGCTCTTGCGTCTTCAACATCTTCAACATCGTTCCCTTTTGCAACTCATAGGAAAGGCTTACTGCTTGCTTTTAAGCCCAGTGTAATTTCCTCAACCTGTTTAGCTGCAATGTCTTCCATGCTTCCAAATGACACGTATATCACTAAATTTTTTAGCTTTGTGTCTGGCCATCTCATGCAGTCATCATTGGTTAGTTGCCAAAGATTAGCCCCATAAGCTGAATCTCCTGCAATTTGTTGGTTAAGGTAGGCTGATGGCACCATTGGTCCGATCATCACCAATGGCCAGAGTATAAGCATGGCCTTTACTAGCTTTTTAAAAGTCAAAGCAATACACAAAAATGAAAAAAAAAATCACACATTAGTTTATCTACTTGCCTGATCATCCAATTCATTTAGAATCATTCCCAACAAATTATCTTTTTCAGGAAAATAATACTAATGTCATCATAATTTCATCCCTTAATGGAACATGTTTTATCTTTTATTCAATTGATCTCTTTGTTCTCCACAAGCAAAAATTACTTTAAATCATTTGTTCAGCTGACAGTTACCTTATTTTCCAAATCTTCAAAGGAGTTGCAAAAAACCCAGTCATTTTTATCCAAGCTAACAAATTTCTCCAAAATTGCTGCCAAATAAACAGGGCTACTTTCAGGTTGTGTAAGAAAACCCGACAAGTCAGAAAAGCCAAGTGAAGGTATCGTACCAATATGTATTGAACTAATTAGACAATCAAAGAAAACATTTCCGCAAAATGACTTCTAATATCTACTAATAATCCAACCCCAATAGAAATAAACAAACAAACTACCATCAATTTTCTCATTACACATGTTTAACCAAACAAAACCTAACATTTGTTTTATAAAACCATAAAATTAATCTATAAATATAAAGAGAGGGATACGGACCAGGAGCCCTAGGTTGTTCGAGCAAGATCTCTTCGGTGGAGACCATGGTGTGCCTGCTTCTAACATCCCCGCGAACGGCATCACTAAACTTGGGCCAGTTTCACCTCTCGATGGCGCGTTTACTGAGACGAATGTTGGTGAGCTTGCGAGTACGCGTAGTGGTGGTGATTTTGATCTTATTGTCGTTGTCGTTGAACTTGTACTTGATTAGTTTTTTTATTCCATTTTCGTTGGGGCCAATCACTTGCTTAGGTAGTAGCAAGAAATCCAAATCATCGCCGTCGTCCTCATCCAATTCATCCCATCTAAGCTAGGTTGAGTTGAAATTGCCATTATTACCTTTGAATGCGAGGAGTAACAGAGCGAGAAAGAAGAAACTTAGAGAGATTTTGATTTGAGGGAGAGAAGATTGTTTTACCGTATGTTTAGTGATTTGTTTTTGTAAAATAGATAATTGTAATTTTAAGTTATAAATTTGTAATTTGTATTTTTTATTTTATGAGTTAATTTTAACAAAATAATAAAAGACATATTTTTATGTTTGAATTTGTAAAATAAAAACAAAAACAATGAAAGAAAACGATACCGGACAAGACTTAGAGTTTAGAAAAAGCGTTTTGGGCTTGCAGATTGGGACAAATAAATACTTCATTTAGTAAAAAAAATATTTATTTTTAATAATAATATTATTATTAAAATAAATAATATTTTAATTTAATAACTGGTTTCAGTTCATTGATTTTATTTGGTAAATCAATTATTAAGGTCGATTTATCGGTTCAATTCTAATTTTATAATTTAAGAATTGAAACTAATTAATTAATGCCGATTTTTTAATTTTAAAATTAAAAACTACCTTAAAAGAATCGGCTTAATTTTGAGTTGAATCGTTTCAAATTGAATAGAATCGATTTCGGTTCGATTTTAAAATCAAGTAAGGTAGAGCGAATCTCATTATAATAGTAAAAACGGTCTTTGAAATAGTTAGGGGTGTACAGCAATTTCGATTCGACCCTAAATTGCTAAGAATCAAATCAAAAAAATTAATTTTGAATTTGAACCGATTCTTTTAGGGTTGGTTCCAATTCCAAAAAATCGGTTCATGATTTTTTGGAATCAGAACCGAACCGGAGAACCGATTCAATTTAAAAATAAAAAATTATTTTTCACTCCAAATGAATTAAACTCCAACTTATATTTAAATACAAACTCTTAATTATTGATCTACATATATAAAGTTACACAATTTATTAAAAATAATATTTTTTTATTTATTGAGTTGCATAGAAAAAATTAATCAATGTGTTTATAATATTTTATTAAACTTAATTTATCAAGTTATTTCTATAATAATTTAATAAAATCGTGATGTGTATATATTTATTTTAAAATTATCAAATAAGTTAACAACTATAAGAAATAAATATATATATATATATAAAATAAAATATTATTGGATATATAATTATACCATTATAAAAAATTAAATTTCTCTTTTTAGTGATGCGTAATATTAACTCGAGTAAAATATAATTTTTTTATAATTTATCGTATATTAATTTTTTTAATATTTTTTTAGTTCACTCAATTTTTCATCATGTATACAATACTCTTATAATTTAATATTATTGATTTTAGTTTTTAAATTTTTTTACGGAATTAAAAATTAAAATAATTAAAATAATTGATAAAAAAATATATTCTATTTTTAAATTAAAATTAAATTAGAATTAAAAAATATTTTATTAAATAGGACAGATTTTAATTTTAAAATTTTATAATTATATTATTTAAGTAGGCTGGATTTTGATTTCGATTTCGAGTATTATCTCAGCAGCCTTAGAAATAATTGTTTGTTGCCAGCAATTATGTTTTGCAAAATTATGACCAATCGTCTTGGGTCTGCAAATTACAAGCAGTCAAAAGTTGATGTTCAAATATACACGGCAACCCAAACCGTTTTGCCATTTCTAGTACGTGTAGAAATGGCATGCAAAGCTGGCTTTTTATTGCGTGATCACAACTCTCTTTTCCACCTTTAGAAAAAGATTAAAGACGTCAACAGAAATTACATATAAAGTTTTTTTTTATTTTTATTTTTTTATATATTAATAATATATAATTAGTAATTATTATTATCCTGCATATATAATTCTGATTTTGAAATATTACATAATTAATTTACCTTTGAAAAGTTGGTTGCAATATTTTTAACAATATAATACTAAATTAATTATTAAAAAAATTAAATTTAAGTTGTACTTTTTCAAGGATTAATTTTGGATTACCTCCTAATGTTTTGATAACCAACAATTTTATCTCTAATATTTTTGAAAATAGTCATTGTGGACTTTAATCGATAGCATCTTTATAGTAAGTTAGCATGTTATACGGGTAAATAGACAATTTATAATCATACATAGTTATAAATTAACTCTGTTAAAAAATATTATTTTATATTAATTTGAAATAAAGCTGTGACATATCTATTCTTTGGATGGACCTATTCTAAAAGAGTTCGGTGTGAATTGTAGTTGCTTAGTACAAACTTTTTGGTGCTATTTTATTTTTTATGAATCGGTATACTCCCTGTTTAAAAGGATGTGGCTAAATGAAATAATGTGACACATAGCATTACTTTATTTTTGTCAATTCGTGTCTTTTGTCATTTCGTCCTTAATTTATAATTACGGCCTTTGAGAATTTTGTACAACAATTCCATAAATTGATGGTCATTATCATTAGAGTATGCTAATGTAGAACTTCTTAAGATCCAAGGAGTATTGACAGGTGGTTATACTGGTATAGAAAAACCAACTGCTGGTGTTGTTTTAAGAGAGGCTCAAAAGACAGAGTTGGAAGGACTAAAGTTAAAAGGATTTGAAGGCAAAATTACTTGTTTTAGGCAATTGATTAGTCTATCTTTGGAACTACCCTTAACTAAGAAATTGTCAAGCCAATTTGGGATTAAATGAAAAGAAAATATCAAGGCTTATCAAGAGTAAAGCGTGCACAACTTCAAGCCTTAAAGAAAAGATTTTGAGACTCCATAGATGAAAGATGGTGTCCGTCACTAATTATTGCAAGCACTAAAGGGATAACAAATAAAATGTGGTTTAATGTGAAGTGATGGAACACGTTGCCATTGTTGAAAAGATTTTACATTCCTCGGTCCCAAAATATAATTATATTGTCTACTAAATCGAAGAATCCAAGGATATAGATGTTCTTTCGCTTGATGAACTCCAGAGCTCCTTGGTGGTCCATGAACAAAAGATGGATCATAGCATCCTTACAGATAGACAAGCTTTAACTTGGTGGTCCATGAACAAAAGATGGACCATAGCACCATCAGAGATATGAAGTTTTTCAAGGCTTATACCTTCGACTTCTTAAATTTAAGAAGAAGAGGCAAAGGTAGAGAAAAAGGAGATCGTGACAATAGATATGGAAGCAAACAATATCAAAATTTCAAAACTGATAATGATCAATCAGATTTTCAAAGTAAAGGGAAAGGACGTGATCAACAATTTGACAAATCCAATGTAGAATGTTACAAGTGTCACAAGCTTGGTCATTATCGTTCTCAATGTTACCAAATTTTCAAAGATAAAGGGAAAAGGGAAGTACAAGAAATCAAACTTGTAGGGAAAAAAGAAGAAACTTTGTTGATGGTTGTAACAATCATATGTGTGGTAGTAATCTTCCTTTTCTTATCTAAATTAAAGTTTTTGCACTATTGTAAGTTTTGGTGATTGTTCTGTTGTGAATGTTATGAGAAAAGTGATATTCAGATAAAAGCCAAAGATAGTTATACCTAAAGAATCTCTAATGTACTTTATGATCTTGATTTGAAAAGTAATTTGTTAAGTGTTGGTTAATTACAAGAAAAAGGGACATGTAATAATCATTCAAAAAGATGTTTGTGATATATATGATCCTTCTAAAGGAGTTGTTGTTGTTTAGATGAGCCTAAACAAGTTATTTCCATTATGAATAAAAAAATGTTCAAACTTTTTCAATGGCTAAGTAAACAATCCATCATGGCTTTGGCATCTATGTTATGGCCACTTGAATTTTTGTGGGTTGAAAACTCTACAATATAATAATATTGTTGATGTAATAAAATTTTTCTTTGGGATTCTATGCATTAGAATGGTCTTCTTCACTTTATTTGATTGTTATATTACCTAAAATCATAGAAAGCGTTATGGATAAAATCTGTTACTCAGCAAAAATCCTTTAATACTTAAGTTGGAGTTTTGCATTGAGAGAAACTAATATTAATTATTTGACAACTTAAACCTAATATCATTTATGTAAAGAATTATTAGTTGTATCATGCGTACCTAATTACCTTAAACTTACCTTTTATAAACCACTTTGTCCCACTGTCATTATGTCTCTGAAATTCATTAGGATTATAAAGAATTAAAAGATCATAATCCCAAACTTATTAGTATTCTGGGGATTATAGAACTATAATTCTAAACGTATTGGTATTATGGGGATTTTGAGCTCTTTTTCCAAATATTTCTACCGAGCTACAGCTCTATTTATATAATAATTTTATCAGGTCACAAATCTTCTCTTATTTAGGAAAAATTTGAAAAATGTAAACTTTACGATGATCAGATGTAATCGGTGATACGAGGTCTCAGAATCTCATGTTTCATCCGAGACCTTCCCCTTTAATAAGAATGACATCGAGTTTTGATAACTTACCCGAAGCTCTTTGTCTTATTATACTTAAGACCCTTATTAGGAAAAGAGATATCTTTGCAAAATAATTCTATCATGCCACAAATCTTCCTTTATTTAGGAAAAGTTTGAAAAACGTGAACTTTACGATGATTGGATGTAATCGCTGATATGAGGTCTCGAAATCTCACGTTTCATCCAAGATCTTCCTCTTTAATAAGAATGGCCTTAAGTTTTGATAACTTACCCAGGCCCTTTACCATATTATACTTAACCCTTATTAGTAAAAGAGGTCTCAGATTTTTCATCTGTCTTATACTAGTCGTTAAGGCATTGGTGTTATGCTGCACTTAGCGGGCCCAAGGTCCATTGGGCTTTATTTGTACCCCAAACATTTTCCCAAACAAATATAGTGATAGGTCTTCCTCAAATTACTGCTCATTCCCAAGTTTGTGAAAATTATATTGTTATAAAATAATATCATAATCCATTTAAGCAAAGAAGAAAATCATGGAGAACGAAGAAGGTCTTGGAGTT
>JAXCLQ010072029.1:0-10868 GCA_035584115.1 Cedrela odorata
CAAATTACACTTGTACACAATAAAACTATATCTTCATTAATTTAATAATCTTGGGTTCCAATTCTAAAGTTCTAAATGTATTATTTATTTATTTATTTAACTAACCCAAAGTCTACATAATCCTGATATGAACTGTAATTTGCAATGCATCGCTACTTTTAAGCCCTGGAATCGATTCATTTATTAAAAATTTAGTTTTGAAAATTTCTTTGACACCAAGTATCGATACATTTGCCTTCATGTATCGATCTCTTCTCCTTAATATATTGATTGGGCGAATTTGTAAATAATTTTGAACTCTCTTACTTACAAAGTATCGATCATTTCTTCACATATATTGATACTTTCTTCACAGGTAACGATACTGTATTTATACGTATTAATACTTTCTTCTCTATCCCTTATTGCCATAATGATATTTTCTCATTGATTCTCTGAATTTCAAACCTTTGCTTTCTATTAATCCAAATGTCTACATACTCAAATTTTTCAGTCATTCCTAATATTAACGAACTTTAAATTATTATCTGATCACTTAGAGTCTACAGATCCTCAAACCTTAGCTCTGATACCACTCTTGTAACACTCCATTCTCATATTTATTCAATTAATCATTATTACATAATGCTATATCATTTCATACAAAGAGTGTTACTATTACATAATTCTTAAATCTCTATAATTTTTAAATTCCTTACACATATAAAGAATTATTTATATAACTAGTTCTCAAACTTATAATTACTCTATTAATTATATATATAACCAAGATTTTCATCTATACTTAACTAACCTTACACGCGTTCTTTGTCACTTCTATGTACTATTCTCTGAAAAATAAAATTTTTATAATAAAGTGTGAGTTAACATATCAGTAAGTAAACCATGCAAGTTTTTCATATGTTGATGTGATACGGAACATAAATACTCAAATAGATCAATACATTTTCAAACCTTTCATATTTATTTCCTTTTCAAAGCAATCATATTTGCATAAACAGATCAATGAATTTTCAAACTATCAATTTACATAGGAATTCATTCATATTTCAAACAATTATAGAATGGCCCAGTCAGTTAGTGTCACATGCATCCACGGTAATTCGGATTCAAAACGTGATCACATGTTCCACTTAAAGTTGACATTTTCATATCAGTTATAACATAAAAGTGCATTGCACGTTCAACGAAAACTCGCATTACCCGTTAAACGAAAACGCATATTGTGAGTTAAATAGAATTCTGAATAGCTCGCAAGTCCCACTTTGACATGAGACCTGGCCAAGTAAGAAAAAACATTAACTAACAACTAGAGCCAAAAAATTATTTTCATTGAAAGCACTTACACATAGACATCATTTTTCAACAATCATTTCATGAATTTGACATTCACATATAAAACATTCAAAATTCATAACTTTCATATTGTTTTCAAACAGATACTCAGATATTATATTATTTCAAAGGCAGTAAAAATACATGCATGATTTACTTGCAACAATGAGAGGGTAACCACTCCCATTAATGATCCTCCCACTTAACCTAATCTTTCTTCCGGATTCTTGTAACATAATACCACAAATATATAAATCATATTTTTTACTATTTAATAAAACAATGTAAATATTTTAGATGTGATATTTGTGCAATTAGTGTTAAAATTTCCTTAGTTTTACCTTTATCACAAAATTTAACTAACTAAGTCCTTTATCCGATTTTCAACAACGAATTTCTATTACTAATTTACACTAATTCATGTTTCCGACTGTTCTAAATTTATATATTTTCACCTAAGTAAACAAATACGATTTTTTATTTAAATACTATAATAAAAACACTATTTACGCGCAGAATTACTATAGCATAATAATGTTTATACTGGCTGTAGCTAGGACTGTTCATATCGGATTACTGTGCAAAACAGTTACTGTACAGATCAAAGTTAATGTAGTAATCTTCAAAAATACTGTAGCAACATTCAAAATCATTGTTTATCTGTGAGAAAAATACATCAATTTTTTCCCACAATCACCTCAATCAATACTAAATCGAATATTATATTTTCTACTTCAATTCAACTTAATTTAACATTTTCTATTTAAAATTTAACATAATTTATTTGCATAAATGGTAATTCAATTCTCAATTAATCATACAAGTCTAAAATTTAAGTTTTTATCATGTTATAAAGTTTATCAGTAACTGAAATTTAAAAAGAAACCAATCGAATTTGAAGTTATTTGGCAGAAAATTGAGAAGGAGAGAGGGAGAAAGGATTACTGGATATTAAGAAGAAGCATACTGAATGACCACGGTTTTGGAGAAGAAAGGGCTAAATTTGTTTTAATTTGGGATGTAAAATATTAATTAAGTCCCTATTCTTTTTAAATTTATTAAAATAATCTAAAATTTTGAAAACTTTTTATTTTAGTCCTATTGAAAAATTCTACAATAAACTCTAATATTTAATAATCTTTACAATTAAGTCTAAAATTAATCCAAATACTATTTCTTTAATCTAAAATTTACTTATAACTCAACTTTATAACATTAATTTTGGACTTAAACAAATAACACTATTTTGGGTTCAAAATTCAATAATTCACCTAAAAATTCTAAGTTACATGAAATTTTAATTAATCAAATAATACCAAATTATTCAATTAAATTTTTTAAATACTATAGATGCTACAATTACAAATTTCTAAAATTGCGGGCGTTACAGTGTAAGTTTTGTATTAGGGTTTTAGTATTTAAACAACTTAAAAATGTTATTTTGCAACAACTCTTGATAAATAAAATTCTAAAACTTTGTGTGAACTTGTGAGTAATTCTTTTTGAATTCTTGTGTAAACTTGGACTTATCAAAGGCTTTGTAATCCTTTATAGTGTCATCTCTTTGCAACATAAATAATATTAAGGCTCCCCAAGGTGAAACACTAGGATGGATAAAGCCTTTATTTACAGGGTTCTGTAATTGAGTTTTCAATTCCGCTCACTCTGTAGGTGTCACTCCCCTTAACATACATTTAACCTCAATATTTTTAACATATATAGTATACAATGCATCACTTTTATTACACAAATTTTATATAGTTACATTAACAAAAGATCTTATGTATACAAGTCTATACATAATATATTTCTTATCACTTGACTAACCTACAATTTACATATGTTCAAAAACTTTAAAATATGCCTAATACCCTTACTCGTGTACTCGGTCACCCTTATGTGTTATTATCTAAAAAATAAAATTTTTACAATAAAGGGTAATATACAAATTTCAGTAAGCAAATAATAACATGTTTTTATATGTCATTGCATAACATAATATAACAGTTTAAATAACCAAAGCATTTTCAAACTTTTCTAAACACATAGAATTTATTCACAATGCAAACACATTCAAAACGGCTTGTCAGTTAGTGTCACCTTCACCACAGTGACCCGGATTCAAAACATAATTACATGTCTAGCATGTAGCAGTCATTTTCATATTCAACTAAAAGAAACGCGTGCAACTCGTTAAATATAATTCTTACTAGTTCGCAACTCTTGTAATAAACATGAGACCCGACTAGGTCAGAATAGTATAACTAATGACTAAGCTATGAAATACATTCTTTTTCAAATATTTTATACTTTGACAACATTTCATATTTATTTTTTAAATGCGATATCAGCATAAATATTTAAATTCACAAATATTTTACTAATCATTTCATAGAATTGCATTGGCGTACCAAACCTTAAAATCACATTTTTATTTTATCACAACATTGCATATCGCATAGTTTTAAAACATATTTGCATGCATGATTCATTTATATTTGTTCCCGCTCTTCCCAAATAGGTTCTTATCTTAATGTTACGCACCTAAAACAAATTAACACAATCTATTTCAGTTTCACATTTTATACTTATCGCTACATTCCTACGTCATCTACATTTTTAACTCTAATACTTTATTAATTTCTTAACATAGTCCTATTACTATATTTACGCCATAACATCATTTCATATATGCTTATACATATATAAATACATATACCTATATATATATACACACACATATATATATATATGCATATTATAACAATTTTTCGGAAAAACACATTCAAAGTAAAATTTTCGAAACTAGTCAATTTTGCCATTTTTTGCAATTCATTTTTTTTTCCCGACAACATCCGCATTATCAAACTTCAAACACTCCCAAATATTTCAAACAAGCTAGGCCTACTGAAATCGCCGAGATTTAATTTCACTTTCACAACTACGCCATTCGAAATCCACAAGTAATAATTCAACCATACATACACACACACCCACATATATATATTTATATATATATGTAACAATTTTCTTCTCCTCCAATTTAAACCATTATTATAAACACTATATACCTCAACATAAACACTATATACATTAAAAAAATATTTTCCATCTATTTTCAATTTTTCAACAATATATATATATATATATATTTCTCATTTGAAATACTACACAATATTAACATAATGTTCATTTCTCATTCAACACCATATACACATTAACACAAGATTAATTCCTAATTTCCTACAAGTTTAACATTAACAATATAAATTTCTACCAATTTCATTATTATCACAACATGATAAATAAATTTCCACCAATTTACATATTACAACTACATGATAACAACATTCCCACTAATTTCTATCATTATAACCCCATGATGATTAAGCTTCCACCAATTTACACATTACCATAACATAACAATAAATTTTCACCATCATAACAATGTACTAATAATAGTTTTCATTTTCAAATTTTCTATATCACATGAAAGTATAAAGTCTACTACAATAGCCTTAACAATTTACTAAGCTTACTATACCAAAATCATAAAATACTAATTAAAGAAAACATAAAACTCACCAATTCTTTTTTTCTTTTCCTTTTTTTTTCTTTCTCTTCCTTTCTTTCTTTCCTTTTCTAATTTGCCTTCTCTTCTCCTATGTAAATGCTTCTTCACATTTCACTTTTAAAAAGTTAAAGACTAACATTTTACTTATCAAACACATGCAGGGCTAGGATTCATTCAACCAATCCAAGGGCCCTCATTTTGCCACCCAATTTTTTACTAACTAATACCAAATATTAATTAATTTAATTAATAAAAATACATGGATGGTTAAGATGGCTTTAACTAAATCCAATGGACCACATTTAACCATCACATTTTTCACTAACTTACATTAAATATTAATTAATTTAATTAATAAAAACACATGGATGGCTTAGATTTCTTCAATCAAATCTAATTGACCACATTTTTGTCACCACATTTTCCACTAACTTAGCCTTTATATTTATCCCTATCCAATTTACAAAACAAGCCTAGAATTGTGATAAGTGGATGGCTAGGACTAAAGCAAATAGATGGTTTGGATTTTGTAGAGAAATTTTGCAAAACTTAATATTTTATTCATTTGTTAATTTATTTTAATTCATAATATACATATATATATATATATGTATGTATATACACACAATTGGGCTTGGGTTGGGCTTAACTAATTGAATTTAGACTTAATATATATATATATATATATATATTATTCTTGGCCCACTTAATATTATTTTAATCCATAATATAAAATTTTAAAAATGACCTTATTAACAATAAAAATTTCCATTTTACCCTACATGTCTATTACATTTTTCAAACTTGTAAAAATACTACCATCCATTTACTTAATATCATTGCTTAATAACTATGAGTTCTACAAAGAAAATCACGAGTGTTACAATAGGAGCCATTATGTAAGGAGGCATGGAAATAGGTGCAGTTCCCAATAACAAATCTATACAGAATTCTAGTTCTTTGTCTAGAGGTAAACTAGACAATTCATCTGAGAACACATCTGAAAACTCATTTACTATTGGAATGTTTTCAAATTTCGTCTTAAGCCTAGTAGTATCAATGATTTGAGCTAAGTATACTAGACAACCCTTATGTAATAATTTCTTTGCCTCTAACACAGATATAACACAAGAAGGCATTACCCAGCGATCACTTCTAAACTTATTCTCTGGAATACCAAAATTTTGAAACACTACTCATTTCCTAAAATAATCAACAGAGGCTTTATGTGTAGACAACTAATCCATTTCCAAAATATTGTGAACCCGTAGGCAAAGTAGCCTAAAAACCCACGAACAACTGAATCATAACTTGGAAAACTAATATAATCATATTATGAACCCTAGACTCGTTAAGGAACTCATCTCAAGAACCTAAATTGCAAAAAGATGATGCCACAAAAGATTACAAAGTCTTTGATAAGTCTAAGTTCACGCAAAAATTTAAGGAGAATTGCTCATAAGTGCTCACAAATTTTTAGAATTTTATTCATCAAGAGTGGCTCAAAATAATAAATTTAAGTTATTTAAATACTAAATACCTATTTTATGGCACTGTAACAAACCCTAGTTCACAAGTACTATAGTAAAGCCAAATAAATAAGTCTTGTTTCCTTTTTAAACATTAAGAAACCTTAAGACAAACTAAAACAAGCAATTAAAATAACTATGAACTATTTAATTAATTATATCTGTCCATTAACATAACTAAAATAATTAAATAAAATTACATCATACCCACATGCAGATTACAATGGGGCCGCATATGCGTTCATATCTTCACTCTTGGACTTGGGCTTTAATGACTTGTAGAACTTACATCAAGATTGGTTTTTCATCTCGCAAGCTTGTCTTCCATGATGTAGAGCTCTTTATCTGTCGTCCATATAAGGTTTCATTCATAGTTCTTTGAACAAGTCCATTCATTGTTTCTTTAATTTTCTTCGCACGTGACCTCGTAATAGGCCTATTCAGGACATGCAACGGCTCTTGAATAACTTGATCAACTTGTAGATCATCTTAGATTCCATCATTCCCCCTTTCCTCAAAAGGATTAGTTCTCGAATCTGCATCAAATAAAGTTAAGTCAGAAACATTGAAAGTAGCAGAAACATTATACTCACTTGAAAGATCCACTTTATAGGCATTATTATTGATCATTTCAAGTATTTGAAATGGACCATCTCTTCTTAGCATCAATTTGGATTTCCTATGATTTGGAAACCTCTCATTTTGCATGTGTACGAAAATCAAATCTCTTGGCTCAAATGTCACACGACACCTTCCTTTATTAGCTTGAGACGCATAATACTCATTTCTCTTCTTAATATAAAGTCGTGCCTTCTCATGAATAGATTTCACCAGTTTAGCTTTCTTTTTCCTATCTAAACTAGCACGTTTATCAATCGGTAAAGGAATTAAATCCAAAAGTGTTAGTGAATTAAATCCATAGACAATCTCAAAAGGAGAAAATGAAGTAGTAGAATGAATGCTCCTATTATATCCAAACTCAATGAATGGCAACAATCTTTCCAAGACTTTAAATTCTTATTAATAACAATGAGCAAAAGTTGAGATAAAATCCTATTGATTACCTCCGTTTGATCATCGGTTTATGGATAACAAGTAGTAGAAAATAAAAGTTTAGTACCTAATTTACCCTGCAACACTTTCCAAAAGTAGCTAAGGAACTTAACATCCTTATCCGACCAATTGATACCAACTGATTTGAACTTGAATCACATGCCAAAATAAATATCAATAAAATTAGAATTAGTGGCATGCAATTCTTTGACAAACTTGAAACCAAGCAATTTTGAACTCAAGAGGTAAGAAGTGCATACCTACACAGCAATGCATTAACGATAATATTTTTCTTATCTTGCTTATAACGGATCTCATAAGAAAAACTCTCGACGATCTCAATCCATCTCGTATGACATTTGCTTAACTTACCTTAACTCTTGATGTGCTTCAATTATTCATGATTAGTGTGAATCACGAACTCTTTTGGCCTAGGTAATATTGCCAAGTCTCTAATACTCTAACCAATGCATAAAGCTATTTATCATAGGTAGGATACTGCAACAATGGTCCACTCAATTTCTTACTAAAGTAAGCAATTGGATGTTTCTCCTACATTAAAACGGCTCTAATGTCTACTCTTGAAGTATCACACTAAAGCTCAAACATTTTATCAAAGTTAAGTAATGCCAAAACCGAAGTAGAACATAACCTATATTTAAGCATCTGAAACTCATTTTGTTGCTCTTCCCCCCAATGAAAACTAACATTTTTTTTTAACAACCTCAGTGAGTGGTGCGGCAATGGTACTACTATCCCTCACAAAACGCATATAAAAACTAGCTAAATCATGAAAACTACGAACCTCAGTTACACTCTTAAGAGTTGGCCACTCCTTGATAGCTTTAACTTTATCCTCATCAACCTCAATACCATTCGCACTAACTACATACCCAAGAAACACAACTCATTTCGATATATGCCCTAGAACCAATCGTGTCATATGGTTTACGGATATCATTCTTATGTATATATAATTTTGTAATTAATTGTAAACTTGTTTACGATTAATATATAATGGCTTTTATATCATTTTGCATGTATAATTGCTAATATATATTATATATATATAAAGCAGAATGAGATCTCATGATGTATTATGATGTCAGGACTTTATCTGCAAAGAGTTGTAGATATGAGTACAGAGTTTTGATTTGAATACATCCGAATCAGTTCTCGTTTGAGGTGATGTCATATGAGAGTATGACATTGCATGACTGGTATATTTAATGCTACCAATAATTAGTATTGAGTGCTAAAAATTGAGTGACGAGTCTTATGTCATAAGAGCATGAACGTGTTACTAAATGTGACAAATCACATAGGTGATTATCCACAGCCAATGATACATTACACAACCGTACTTGTGTACCACTAGTCTTCTGACCTAAGATGTCATGGCTGCCCTCTGTAATGAGGTGTATCGTTTACTTGTGTATATCACATTAGGTTAGCCACGCTTAGTGAAAAAAGCTTGCTAGCAATGTGTTTAAGTGTATATATATAGGTGATGGCCAAGATGGAATCTACTGGCTCAGATGTTGAAGTTTAAGATCCTAGGTGAAACTTTCATACGCAGGAATAAAGTTTTTAGCCAAAGCATATATATATATATCCGAAAAGGTGTTTCACAGATATATGAATCTTGTTTATGATTAAGGTTCTAATCCTATGATTGAGCTAGGGGTTTGACGATATTATGACCCGCATTCAATCGGGAGTCGACAGCAGAGAGACTTTACTATATGCACGTACGACTATATGGGTTTATTTAGTCTATTCATTCATTTGTGTCTGGGCTCATGACATCTTGCTATGGGTCATGACATCTTGTTAGAGATCACTCATGATTATTAGAAACTTTGGATACAAAGAGTTATACTAAAGTAATACGAAAGAGTTCGTATCTGCCCATGTCCAGCTCATAATGAACCTAGGGGTTCGCGCACATTAGTCAGTTACTTGATGATGATGACATTTGCTAATATACAATAAACATTAATAAGTAATGATGTTGTTCTGATATTAGGTAGCAATTTGATAATTTATTGTAAAGAATAAATTTTCCAGCAAGGATGCGCTAGTAACCATATACGTGAAAAATATTTTGATTAATTATGGGATAATGTAAATATGATTTACGGATATTATATTAGTATATAATGATATAATGTTTTAATATAGATTAAAGTAATAATATAATAAAAATATCTTATAAGTAATGATTATAATATTGTATTATATATATAAGATATTTGTATGTATATATGTATAATATGGAATCCAAGATGGTCCACAAGTTGATCAAATTATTTAAGAGCCGTTGTATGTCCCAAGTAAGCCTATTACGAGGTCACGTACGAAGAAAATCAAAGAGGCAATGAATGGGCTTATTCAAAAGACCATGACTGAAACCATACATGAACGACAGAGAAAGATCTCTACTGTGAAACCCAACCCAAATTTAAACTTTATAGGGTATAATAGTAAATGGATGATTGGTGTGTTAATTTAGGCATAAAGTAAATAAAAATAGGATCAGGGTATTTTGGTAATTTGTGTATAGTTACTACAGCAATGTCAAAATTGATGATGGTTAATATTAGAAGAAAGCTTGTAATGTTTAGGTTATAATGTCATAAACAGCACTTAAATTGAATAAATATGGAGAGAGTTATGGCTTTTTAAGCCAAATATGCAAAAAACGAAGTCGATTTCCAAAGTAGTCTGCCTATAGCAGCATAGTTTTCCGAACACTTTGAGAGCAAAAGGAAGTTCACGATATGTAGCATCCAATGCTACAAACGGCACTCAAATTAGATAAGTATTGAAAGAGTTATAGCTCTTTACGCCAAATGTGTAAAAAATAGACTCGATTTCTAAACTAGCCTACAAGTAAAAACATAGTTTTTCATATGCTTTGAGAGCGGAAGGAAGCTCATGATGAGTAGAGTTCAACGATAAAAACGACACTTAATTTAAGTAAGGAATAATGAAGTTATGACGTTTTATGTAAAATACCAATTTCGCCCTTGATAGTTATAAATAAATTGGAATGGTGCATTTGCATTTGGAGAATAAGGAAGATTGAGAGAGAGAGAAGGAAGAAAAGAGGGAGTAGATAGAGAAAATAGTTTTTGTAACGCCCGCAATTTTAGAAATTTGTAACTGTAGCATCTGCAGTATATAGAAATTTAATTAAATATTTGATATTATTTGATTAATTAAAATTTTATGTAACCTGTAATTTTTAGGTAAATAATTGAATTTTAGACTCAAAATAGTGTTATTTGTTTAAGCCTAAAATTAATGTTATAAAGTTGAGTTATAAGTGAATTTTAGATTAAGAAAATAGTGTTTAAATTAATTTTGGACTT
>JAXCLQ010072030.1:0-10866 GCA_035584115.1 Cedrela odorata
ATATGAAAAATGAGATCTGCTTTGAGTTATATTTGCATATTGTTGAGGAGGAGTTGTTGAGATATTGTTTTGAGGCCGGGAGACATAAGGGGGGAAGTTTATGTGCTTTGAAAGCATATACTGATTTGTGTTATGTGAAGGTACCGGTACATGTGAGAAGTAGGGAGCGAAGAGCGGTCTGATATCTGACCCAAAATCTGTACACATCACTGCATATTATTCTTTTCATTTAACTATTTAAAATTTAATTCTGGAAATTATTATATATGCAGTGGATGTCCTGTTAAGGTGATTTCTGTCTGGAATTGATTTTAAGTTTAAACATGTTTTATGTCAAAACCGAATTTATTTAAAATTTTCATTTCAGTATCCACTCACTTAGTTTTTCTCAAAACTCACCCCACCACAATTTCCGTGAATGCAGAATTTTCTGCTATGTGAAGATTCTAGGAGATATTTGTGAAGAGTATTGGAATTCCAGATTCTCCATGCAGTCACCTAGGAGTTCATGTTGTGGTTTGCTTTGTATATTAGGCACGACGCCTAATTATGTATACATATTATGAGTGTGTCTTCTGTATATTTCTGTGCATATTGATATGTATGTATATACTCTTATAATTATAAATCTCTTGGTTTATGTCTGGAATTATATTGATGGATATGGAACCCTTAGTATGTGTGTGAGTCATGCATATGATTAGTAGTTCTCTGCATTACAGTTTACATGTACAGGTTTTTGTCTGAGGCTTATAGGGGTAGGATATCCTTACCTCTATGCCATCACGATACTGATTTACCGGTATGTGACAATAATTTGAAAATAATATATAATAAAATAAGTTTTTTTTTTACTATATTTACAAGAAATTAAAAAAAAAGCAGTAGATATGCAATAAAAAAATATTTTATTTTCAATGATTTTATTTTCTAGTTAGAGTTAAAATTTAATCATTATTTTAAGCTTAATTTTGAATTTATATATTTATAATAAAATACATTTAATATTATATTTAAAGGTAACACTAATTTTCAAGATTAAATTTTAAAAACTAATTATTTCCCTACTTCTCAAAAACTATTGTGTTATGGATTGTTTTTGACAAAAATGATTTTTAAACAAAATTTACCGAACACTTTAACCAAGTTTTGGCCATTCAAAATGTAATACCCCAAAATTTAAACTAAAGGTATTTTAGTAATTTTACATATCAGAGATAATTTGATCATTTTATAAATTTATGTCGAGGTGTTAAAAACTGAGTTAACAACATTATATTAATGCTTAATTAGCTATTGGGAGTGATTTGATAACAATTTATTAAATTGAGAAAAAATTTCTTTAAAATTCTATTTGCTCACCCGACTTTCAAACGAAAATTGACATTGATTGAAAAATCTGATTGATAAACGATTTGGTTCTACTAAAAAAGAACTTAATAAGGATCGATATGAATTAAATTGCAGTCAAATCTGAGATCAAATAAAGGAAAATTGAAGCCTAGAACATAAAAAATTTTCAAATGACGTATTTACCCTTTTTCTATTTAAGCTCCTTTTAATTTTTTTAAGGGTAAATGTGTAATTTTTGAAAATTTTCATTTCAATTAAAGCTGGATGAGAACCAAACGCAAGGTATCTTCTTCTTCTTTCCAATTGTTTCTTCTTTACCTTATTTTTAATATTTTTTTTAATTTCTCCTAAATTACTCGATTTTTGACCGATTAAAGTTCCGTTTCTTACTATAAATCACATCTACACGACACGAACTATACTCTAGGAGTTTCGTTTGGGTGATTCGGTTAACGATTTAGCCGGGAGGAGAATAGTATTACTTTTCACAAATTAGAGATTTTTGAAATTATATTCAATTCGAATGTCTTAGGGTTAAATTGACTCGTCGGTAAAATTGCTAGCTTCGTTGTTGTTGTATTTATGCATTTTTCGATAATTTATTGTTCATCACAGGGGTACTGTTCATGACGGAAGTTACTATTTATAACGAAAAATAATGTTCATGACGAAATTACTATTCATCACAAACAAATTTTACCGAATATACTTGTTAGGTTAGAATTAAACTGATTAGTTGTTAGATTAGGTAAAATTAAATTTTGTCGAAAGATATGAGCAGTGACAGTAGTGTTTTCGCTTGATTTAGATTTCGTAATACTATGTTATCGTACGAAATTGGTTAGTAAGAGTGAATTAAGTATAATCAATAACTCATATATTAATCGTTATATTCAGATTGTAGAATAAAAGAGAATTCAGAAAAGGGGAAAAAGCTTGATTTATATCAATATTGTAGCTAAATTATAAACATGTGTACTTAAATTATTATGTTAATAATTAGTATAAATGTGTTATAGATACGCCGAAAGAGAGATCATCCAGCCTCCAGTGATCAAGCTTCTGTTCCGTTTTTGGCAATACCTGTGAGTGAATTTTTTTTTACATATTTTTCATTCCTTTAAAATTATTTTATAAAACTTAATGTTTTCCGAAATAAGGAATAATTATATATAACTTGATTTACATTCTATTTTATATGGAAAATGAAATCTGCTTTGAGTTATATTTGCATATTGTTGAGGAGGAGTTGTTGAGATATTATTTTGAAGCCAGGAGGAGGCCATTGTGTTTTGAATTGTATTTTATTTCTGATTTTTGTATTTATGACAATATACTAACTATTACCTTAATTTTTACTTAATCTTAGCCGGGCGACATAAAGGGGGAAGTTTATGTGCTTTAAAAGCACATTCTGATTTGTGTTCTGTGGAGGTACCGGTACATATAAGAAGTAGGGGGCGAAGGACAGTCTGATATCTGACCCGAAATCTGTACACATCACTGCATATTATTCTGTTTTCATTTGACTATTTAAAATTTTAATTCTGAAAATTATTATAATATGCAGTAGATGCTCTGTTAATATGATTTCTGTCTAAAACTGATTGTAAGTTTAAACATATGTTATGTTGAAACTAAATTTATTTAAAATTTTTATTTTAGTATTCACTCACTGAATTTTTCCCAAAACTCACCCCACCACAATTTCCCGTGAGTGCAGGACTTTCTTTTAGGTGAGGATTCTAAAAGATATTCGTGAAGAGCATTGAAATTCTAGATTCTTCATGCAATCACCTAGGAGTTAATGTTGTGTCTATTTGTACATTAGGCATGACGCCTAATTATGTATACACATTATGAGTATGTCTTCTGTATATTTTTGTGTATATTGATATGTGTGCATATACTCTTTTATTTGTGAGTATCCTAGTTTATGTCTGGAATTATGTTGATGGGCATGAAGCCCTTAGTATTTGTGTGAGTTCATGCATATGATTGGTAGTTCTCTATATTCCAGGTCATATGTACAGTTTTTTGTCTGAAGCTTATAGGGGTAGGATGTTTTTACCTCTATACCATCATGATGCCAATTTACCGGTATGTGACACAAAATCACTTTTCACTCTTCCAGCAATAATTCTAAAATTGACCTAAAATAGAGTGTAATGACTTGCATGTGTAGTATGTTCGGGATATTTTCGCCCATGGTGTTGCCTCTTTGAGTATCTGGATAATCCAATGCATCTTCTTTCTATAGAAGTTGTAGGATAAACTGTAATTCATCTTAATTGTGTTTCTGTATCTTAGCAGTTAAATTATGTTTTCTCGAAATCAAAATCCCTCCAATAGAGACCAAAGGATTTCTTCTTCAGATCATGATTCGTTTAGGCCTCTAGTGCCACCCGTTGGGTTCAGGGCCGAGTAGGTAGAGGAAGAAGTAGAGTACGAGGTATAGGTCGAGGTAGAGGTCGAGATAGAGCTAGATTCCAAGAGCCTGAAATGCCAAATGAGAGAGTGGATGACAGGCACAATATAGATTTTGCTGAGAGAATGCAGAGAATTCAGTATACTGTAGAAGTGTTGGTAGATTTGGTTTCTCAGCAACATCAGCAAGAAACTTAGGTTCCTCCTATTTAGCCTCGTCTAGAAATTCAGCAACCAGTTCAGGCTCCTGTTGAGCGAGGGCAAGAATTAGTGGTGACCTTGCAAGATTTTTGAAAGATGCACCCACCGACTTTTACAAGGGTTGAAGCAAGTCTAGATCCCAGTGGGTTTTTAGAGGAGTCGCATAGGATATACACTGCTTTAGGATGCTCACCAGCGAGATCAGTGAAGTTGGTGAGTTTTCAGTTGAGAGACATAGCTTATACTTGGTATATGTCCTTTGTGCAGAGGAAAAGTGTTACAGAACCCTCCTTAGAGTGGCCAGAGTTCAGTGAAGCTTTCCTCGCCTGTTTCATGCTGCAAAGTATCAAAGATGCTAAAGTGAAGGAATTTGAACACTTGGTTCAGACAGAGAATATGTCGGTAGCAGAGTATGATGTACAGTTTACTCGTCTGTCTCGCTTTGCTCCACATCTAGTGAGTACAGAGATTTGTTGATGGGTTACAAGACTATCTTTTCATATCAGTGCAAATCACAAAAACTACCATATATACTCAGGCTTTAAATTTAGCACTCCGGTTAGAATTGAGAGCTAAAGAGCGGCGAGCTAAAAAGGAGTTCCAGAAAAAGGCTAGGATAGAAAGTTTTGGGAGGCCGCAACAGGATGGACAGGATGGTTCACGTAGTGAACCAGATCTCAGAGGCTTTACTTCTAGAAATGAGACTCCGATGTTCAACGGTCCGAACAGAAGAGAGGAACAAAATTATCATCAACAAGCTGCATCATCTGCCTCGGTAGCTAAGCCTAATATACCTGTGTATTCAAGGTGTGGACGCCCTCATTCTGGATTATGTAGAAGGGAGACAGGTGCTTGTTTTAGATGTGGTCAGATGGGCCATATTGTTAGAGATTATCCTGTTCCACCTGTTCAACCCTCTTATGCTCAGCAGGCAGCATCGTCTCAGCCAGGACCTTATTCAGAAAAGAGTTATATGGGTAGAGGTCAACCATCCAGTGAGAGAGGACAACAATCGATTGGCAGAGGCCAATCATCTACCGGCAGAGGTCAGGCGAGAGTGTTTGCATTGACTCCTTAAGATGCTCAAGCATCAAACACAATTGTGATAGGTATTCTTTCTATTGAGGCTATTGATGCTAGAATTCTATTTGACCTGGGGGCAACTCATTTTTTTATTTCTCCATACTTTGCATACCGTCTAGGCAAAGAGATTAGAACCCTACATTCACCTTTAGTTGTGTCTACTCCCATGGGAAGTGCAATATTAGTTTCTAAAATTATAGAATCTTGTGTCATTTCTGTTGGAGAGCATATATATCCTGCTAATCTGATTTTGCTAGAGATTTTAGATTTCGATGTGATTTTAGGTATGGACTAGTTGTCCAGATATTATGCAACAATAGATTGTAGAAAGAAAACTGTCATTTTTTCTGTTCCGAATGATCCAGTCTTCGAAGTTCAGGGTGATAGGAGTGAGTTCCTGGTAACTTGATTTCAGCTATTGATGCAGGTAGACTACTTAGGAAAGGATGTACTGGATACTTAGCTTTTATTCGGGATGTTAATGACAGTAAAGTGGATCCAGCGCTTATTTCAGTAGTCAAAGAATTTTTAGATATTTTTCCTGAAGAGTTACCTGGATTACCTTCAGAAAGAGAGATCGAGTTCAGTATCGACCTTCTTTCAGGAACTCAGCCTATACGGCCAAGTACCTCTCCTTGGGATGCTCCAGTCCTATTTGTTAGAGAGAAAGATGGATCTTTGTGGCTATGCATTGATTACAGGCAACTGAATAAAGCTACCATTAAGAATAAATATCCATTGCCAAGGATAAATGACTTATTTGATCAACTGAAGGGAGCTCGGTACTTTTCAAAAATAGATCTACATTCTGGGTATCATTAGCTTAGAGTTAAGGGTGAAGATATCCCAAAGACTACTTTTCATACTAGATATGGGCATTATAATTTCTAGTGATGTCTTTTGAACTTACTAATGCTCCTGCCGCCTTTATGGACCTAATGAACCGAGTCTTCAAACCTTTCCTAGACCAGTTTGTAATAGTCTTTATTGATGACATTTCGGTGTATTCTTCGTATCATCAAGAGCATGAAAGGCATCTTCTTATTGTTCTTCAGACTCTCAGAGAACACAAGTTGTATGCGAAGTTCTTTAAATATGAATTCTGATTATCGGAGGTGGCTTTCTTAGGTCACGTCATAACGAAGAATGGAATTTGCGTTCATCCTAAGAAGATTGAATCCGTATAGAAATGGCCTCACCCAGCTAGTGTGACAGAAATCAGAAGCTTTTTAGGCTTGGCGAGGTTTTATTGAAGGTTTATAGAGAATTTTTCTAGGATAGCAGCACCGTTGACTCGACTCACTCAGAAAGACGTAAAGTTTGTATGGTCAGAGGCCTACGAGGAAGCTTTTCAGAAGTTTAAGAACTGTTTGACTTCGGCACTTATCCTTACATTACCTTCTAATGGTGGTGGATTTACTGTGTATTGTGATGCCTCTATGGTAGGTCTTGGGTGTGTATTGATGCAGCATGGCCGAGTTATAACTTATGGGTTCAGGCAGTTAAAAGGATATGAGCAAAATTATCCTACGCATGATCTTGAGTTGGCGGCAGTAGTGTTTGCATTAAAGATATTGAGACATTATCTTTATGGGAAAACCTTTGAGATATACACGGATCACAAAAGCCTTAAGTATATCTTTGAACAAAGAGACCTAAATTTAAGGCAGAGACGATGATTAGAGTTGCTCAAGGATTGTGATTGCACGATTCATTATCATTAAGGAAAAGCTAATGTGGTAGCCGATGCCTTAAGTAGAAAATCTATAGGTAGCTTATCCCATATCTTAGGAGATATAAGGATATTAGCTAAAGAGTTGCATACGTGCATAACTGATGGTGTCAAAATCCAAATTCCTGAATCTGGAGTACTGATTGCTCAGGTGCAGGTAAAATCTATCTTAGTGGAGGAAATTAAGAAAGCCTAGATTTCGGCCCTGTATATAGAAGAAAAGAAAAGGTTCATTGAGCAAGGTAGAGGTAGTGACTTTAGAGTAAATGACCATGACATCTTGAGATACTGAGATAGGAAGTGCAAGAACTCAAGAATTAACTTCTGGAAATAGCTTACACTGCCTCCTATACAATGCATCCAAGAGGAACAAAGATGTATCATGATCTGGGGGAGATTTATTGGTGGGAAGGCATGAAGAGAGATATTGCTGAATTTGTGGCCAAATGTTTGACTTGTCAGCAGGTAAAAGTGGGGCATCAGAAACCATCTGGCACACTTTAGAGTTTGGATATACCCGAATGGAAGTGGGATAAAGTGACCATGGGCTTTATTGTAGGCCTTCCTCGCACACCTAAAGGATATGATTCTATATGGGTTATAGTGGACAGATTGACGAAGTCAGCCCATTTTCTTCCTGTTAAGACCATTTATACTGCTTCTCAGTATGCCCGGATTTATCTGGATCATATAGTTTCTTTGCATGGTATACCTGTTTCTATTATTTCAAACCAGGGTTCTCAATTTACATCGAAGTTCTGGCAGTCCTTCCAAGAAGCTTTAGGTACTCAACTCCATTTTAGTACTGCATTCCATCCTCAGACAGATGGACAATCAGAGAGGACAATTCAGACACTGGAAGACATGTTACGGGCGTGCGTGATTGATTTTGAGGGAAGTTGGGATCAACATTTACCTTTGATTGAATTTGCTTACAATAACAGCTATCACTCAAGTATACAAATGGCACCATTCGAAGCCCTGTATGGTCGAAAATGTAGATCTCCTGTTGGGTGGTTTGACCTTGGAGAACACAAGTTATTAGGACTAGATTTGATACAGGATGCTGTAAAGAAAGTCAAGGTGATACAGGAAAGAATCATGACAGCTCAGAGTAGGCAGAAATCATATGCTAATCATCGACGACGAGATCTCGAGTTCGAGGAGGGAGATTATGTGTTTCTAAAGATTTCTCCTTTTAAGGGAGTTATGCGATTTGGCAAGAAGGGCAAGCTGAGCCAGAGATATATTGGACCCTTCCAGATTCTCCGACGAGTTGGGGGTAAGGCATATGAGTTAGCTCTTCCGCCTAATATGGATAAGATATATCCAGTCTTCCATGTATCCATGTTGAAGAAATATCTCTATGATGAGTCTCATGTCCTTGAACCTCAAACAGTAAAGTTAGATCAAGACTTGTCATATCAAGAGCAACCCATGGCTATAGTAGACGAGAGGTGAGAAAACTTCGATTGAAATGGATTCCTTCAGTGAAAGTCATCTAGTTGCATCACAAGGATAATGAGGCGACTTGAGAATTAGAAGATGTCATGAGGAAGAAATTTCCTCACTTATTTGAAGTGAGGAAATTTCTTCCTCATGACACTAGAGGTAATTTTATACACTAGAGGTAATTTGGTCATTTTATAAATTTATATCGATGTGTTAAAAACTGAGTTAACAACATTATATTAATGCTTAATTAACTATTGGGAGTAATTTGATAACAATTTATTAAGTTTAGAAAAAATTTACTTAAAGCTCTATTCGCGCACTTGACTTCAAACGAAAATTTACGTTGATTGAAAAATCTGATTGATAAATAGTTTGTTCTACTGAAAGAAGACTCAATAAGGATCGATATGAATTAAATTGGAGTTAAATCTGAGATCAAATAAAGGAGAATTGAAACCTAGAAAATAGAAAATTTTCAAATGATGTATTTACCTTTTTTCTATTTAAGCTCCTTTTAATTTTTTTAAGGGCAAATATATAATTTTTACAAATTTTCATTTCAATTAAAGCTAGCAGAGAACCAAACGCAGGATATCTTCTTCTTCTTTCCAACAGCTTTTTCTTTACCTTATTCTTAATATTTTTTTTAATTTCTCCGAAATTACACAATTTCTGACCAATTAAAGTTTCGTTTCTTGCTATAAATCACATCTACACGACACGATCTACACTCTAGGAGCTTCGTTTAGGCGATTCGGTTAACGATTTAACCAGGAGGAGAATAATATTACTATTTACAAATTAGAGATTTTTGAAATTACTTGTAATTTGGACGCCTTAGGGTTAAATTGACCTGTCGGTATGATTCCTAACTTCGTTGTTATCGCATTTATGCATTTTTTGATAATTTACTATTTCTCACAGGGATACTGTTCATTACAGAAGTTACTATTTATAACGAAAAATACTGTTCATGGCGAAATTACTATTCATTACAAACAATTTTTGCCGAATATACTTGTTAGGTTATAATTAAACTGATTAGTTGTTAGATTAGGTAAAATTAAATTTTGTCGGAAGATATGAGTAGTGACAATAGTGTTTACGCTTGATTTAGATTTCGAAATAATGTGTTATCGTAGGAAATTGGTTAGTAAGAGTAAATTAAGTATAATCGATAACTCATGTATTAATCGTTAGATTCAGATTGTAGAATAAAAGAGAATTCAGAAAAGGGTGGAAAACTTGGTTTATATTAATATTGTAGTTAAATTGTGAGGATGTGTACTTCAATTATTATGTTAATAATTAGTATAAATGTGTTATAGATACGCTGAGGGAGCGACCATCCAGCCCCAGTGATTAAGCTTCTATTCCGTTTTTGGAGATACTGAGTAAATTTTTTTTACATGTTTTTCATTCCTTTAAAATTATTTTATAAAACTTAATTCCGCAATAAGGAATAGTTATATATAAATTGATTTACATTCTATTTTATAAGGAAAATGAGATCTGTTTTGAGCTGTATTTGCATATTGTTGAGGAGAAGTTGTTGAGATATTGTTTTGAGGTCAGAAGGAGGCCATTGTGTTTTGAATTGTATTTTATTTCTAATTTTTGTATTTATGACAGTATACTAACTATTACATTAATTTTCACTTAACCCTAGCCGGGCAACATAAGGGGTGAAGTTTATGTGCTTTGAAAGCACATTCTAATTTGTGTTCTGTGGAGGTACGATACATGTAAGAAGTAGGGGGCGAAGGGCAGTCTGATATCTGACCCGAAATCTGTACACATTACTACATATTATTCTGTTTTCATTTGACTATTTAAAATTTTAATTCTGGAAATTATTATAATATGCAGTAGATGTCCTGTTAATCTGATTTCTGTTTGAAATTGATTATAAGTTTAAACATATATTATGTTGAAACTAAATTTATTTAAAATTTTCATTTCAGTATCCACTCACTGAGTTTTTTCCAAAACTCACCCCACCACAGTTTCCCGTGAGTGCAGGACTTTCTTTTAAGTGAGAATTCTATGAGATATTCGTAAAGAACATTGGGATTCTAAATTCTCCATGCAATCACCTAGAAGTTAATGTTGTGTCGTTTGTACGTTGGGCATGACGCCTAATTATGTATACACATTATGAGTGTGTCTTCTGTATATTTCTGTGTAGATTGATATGTGTACATATACTCTTTTATTTGTGAGTATCTTAGTATATGTTTGGAATTGTATTGATAGGCACGGAGCCTTTAGTATTTGTGTGAGTTTATGCATATGATTGGTAATTCTCTGTATTCTATGTCATATATACAGGTTTTTGTCTGAAGCTTATAGCGGTAAGATATTCTTACCTCTATGCCATCATAATCTATGCTATCATAATACTGATTTACCGGTACGTGACACAAAATCTCTTTTCACTCTTCTAGCAACAATTCTAAAATTAATCTAAAATACTCTAAATTCTATTAAAGGGGTTAATGCTTAATGATAGGGGAGGTCAATAATAATAAATCAATAATTGTCATCTACATGTATACCAAATGGCATGTAAGGCTGTAGGCGTGCACTTCATAAAAACAAGGATTAAATTTGAA
>JAXCLQ010072031.1:0-10865 GCA_035584115.1 Cedrela odorata
TGCAAATGGGATAAGGATGAACAAAAAGCTAAGTTAGTGAAAAATGTGGTGGCTAAATGTGGTTCATTGGATTTGGTTAAAGTCATCCTAGCCATCCATGTATCTATTGATTAAATTAATTAATATTTAGGGTTAGTTAGTAGAAGATGTGGTGGAGAAAGATGACCATTGGATTTGAGTGAAGTACTCCAAGCCATCCATGTATTTTAAGAAAATTAGAATTAATGAAAATTGGGTGGAAATATGGGAGCCATTGGATTTCATTGAGTTAATCTAAGTCCTCTATGTGTTGATGAATAAAATGTTAGTGTTTAGCATTTCAAAATTGAAATCGAAGGAGTATTTACGTAAAGGGAATAGAAGGGCTAGTTTTTGAAAGAAAGAAAAGGGAGAGAAAATGGAGAGAAAATGGAAGAAAGAAGAAATAGGTGATATTTAGTGGTATCAGAGCTTAGGTTAGGATTTTGTAGACTTTAAGTTGATTAGGAAGCGTAAAAATAATAATAATAATAAATATACATAACATGTATATATGTATATATATATATATATTAATAGTATAATAATAAATATTTGACAATTGTTGTTTAATGGAATATAATTGCAAATATTTCATGTGATCTAACCTTGTTTTGTTTTGGATGTAGATGGTTAGGACTAAGTATGATCTGTAGATAGTTGTTGACCAGAGAGAGCAAAGTGCTTTAGGCGGTGTTCTTGTGAAGGATTTGAGGAAACTTTGGGCGAATAGGAATAGAGAGAGGGTGAGTGCCACTTATCATAGAGGGTATCGGGGAAGAATCATGTGGCTTTCAGACAATGATCCAGGACAGGGAGTTTCTCAGGAAGTTAAGAATGACGCACTCAAAGGCTTAAGAGTTTATGGTAAGGGAGTGAATCAGAATAAACTTGGGTTTGATGTATACACTGGATAAGGAGGTATAATAATATTTTTAGAACCATAAAGAGTTAGGCAAGAAGGGTAACTGGAAGCTTAAGAGGTGAGAGTAGTAGGAGAAGACCAGTAACATTGGCACATTTTCCCTCCAGGATAGTAAAGTCTTTTGACCCGTTAAAGATAGTGAGGGACCCGAATGACTGGTAGAGTGTTGGGTTTAACCCTACTAGGTTGTTTTATAAGTAGATTTGTATATATACTTTAATCTTTTGTAGTTGTGACCTTACTTTAGTTATGTGGTTTATCCTTTTTGTTGTATATATGTAGCAACCCTTGTAAAAAGAATTGAGAAATTATTATAGTTAATGTAAGAATGATATTGTTATATCTTAGATATACTATATGGCATGATATTGTATTATAACTTTACATTGAGGAATTGTTAAATTATGATTTTGCATCAAGGAAATTGTTAGATTATAATTTTGCATTGAGGAATTGTTAGATTATAATTTTGGTATTGAGGAATTATTGAATTACTTTATATTTATTTATTAGTAAAGTGTGGATTAATGTATTATTGTATCCCTTTAATATTAATGACTTATATATATATATATATCTAATATAGTTACTGCAACAGAGAAAAATGTCTCGTAGAGAAAAATCAAAAACTAACGCATTTAGTTCAAGGACCCCTCAGACTGATAATAGAGCGGGGGAGCCAGTAAGGGAGGCCGGAGATGAGAATCCTATCATTAACCTGATGATGAGGATGATGAAACAACAAAATCAATTGATTAAGGGTATTGCTGATAACAGTAGGGCCATAAGAAGTGAAGGGAATGAGAATTGACTTAACGATAATGAGCATAGTAATAAGGTAGTAACTTTAGAGCCATTTAAGAAGTTGGATCCGCCAATATTCAGAGGGAACACAAATCCAATGGTGGCGAAAGCATGGATTAAGCAAATGAAAAAGATATTTACAGCTCTTGGTTGTAGTGGAGAACAAAAAGTGGTCTTCACTTCATTCATGTTATAAGGAGAGGCCGATCATTGGTGGGAGTCTAAGGCTAGATTGTTGCGAACTCGGTTGGAGGGGAGACTAATTATATAAGAGTTATTTGAGGAAGCTTTCTTGGAGAAGTATTTCCCACAATGTGTCCAAGATAATATAGAGGCAGATTTCCTGAAATTGGTTTAAGGAGACAAATTAGTGATGGAATATGAAGCAATATTTACAGCTTTATCTCGATTTGCTATAGCCCTAGTAGCAGATGAGCAAAGTAAATGTAGGTGTTTTCTAGAAGGGTTACGTTCAGCAATCAAGTCTCAGTTATCTATCCTGAAACTGAACGTGTAAGCAGATTTGGTAGATCGAGCAATTTAGAAAGGGATTTGGCAGAATAACAAAAAGCTCAAGAATAGTTCATCAGGAAGAGAAGAGATGTGAGGCAAAGGGGAAATAGTAGCAGAACACAAAGACCTCCATTTTAGCAAGGTAGTAGAGGTAAACCTGTTCCGAGAGGAGTTAATCCTAGAGATATGGGCAGTAATAGACAAGCAACACAGAAGACGTATGCTCCTTGTTAATCTTGTGGGAAGTTCCATCATGGAATTTGCCACCGAGTGAGAAGCTTGCTTTGGTGTTGGGAAGCAAGGGCATACAATCAAAGACTGTCTAAATAGGCGAGTGGATAGGAAAGATGGTGGAGTTGAAAACCAGAACAAGAAGCAGAAGGTACCGGGACATATGTATGCTCTTATTAAGCAGGATGCACAAGCGTCGAATAAAGTGGCAACAGGTACATTCACTCTTTTTAATAAGGAAGCTAAAGTACTATTTAATCCTAGTGCTATCCATTCTTTTGTGTCGTGTGCATTTGGTTGTTTGTCTGATAAACCTCCTGAATCTTTGAAGTATGTGATGTCTGTGGCCACACCTATGGGTGACAGTGTGATGATACAACAGGTTTACCAAGCCTGTAAAATTAGTATGGAAGAGAAGGAATTTATTGTAGACTTATTTTCTCTTGAAATGTATGATCTTGATGTTATTTTAGGAATGGATTAGCTAGCCGCTTATCATGCGGTAGTAAATTATTTTATTAAGGAAGTAATGTTTAACATTCTGGGTCAATCGGAATTTATATTTGGGGGAAGGCGGTCAGTGGTGAGTCAAGGGTTGATAAGTTCAATTAAGGCCACTAAGTTATTAGAAAAGGGGTGTGAAGGTTTCTAAGCTTATGTGGTTAAGGAGGATGAGACTAAATTATGTGTGAAGGATATTCCCGTGGTCTCAGAATTTCGAGATGTGTTTCCAGAGAATTTGCTCGGATTATCTCCTGAAAGGGAGATTGAGTTTGGTATTGAGTTGGTACCGAGTACATCGCCCATTTTTATAGCACCTTATACAATGGCGCCTGTAGAGCTAAAAGAATTAAAGAGTTAATTGCAGGAGTTGTTAGATAAGGGTTTTGTACGCCCTAGCATTTCACCTTGTGGTGCTCCGATGTTGTTTGTTAAGAAGAAAGAGGCACCCTAAGATTGTGTATTGATTATAAGAGATTGAATCAAGCCATAATAAAGAATAAGTATCCTTTGCCTCGAATTGATAATTTGTTTGACCAGCTGCAGGGAGCGAACGTATTTTCCAAAATCAATTTGAGATCAGGATATTACCAGATTAGAGTTAAGAATGATAATCTGTCAAAGACTACTTTTCGTACTCGGTATGGACATTATGAATTTTTAGTGATGCCTTTTACGTTAACAAATGCCCCAGCAGTCTTTATAGATTTAATGAATAGGGTGTTTTAGCCATATCTAGATCAAGTTGTGATTGTGTTTATTAATGATATATTGGTGTATTCAAAAAGTGATAAGAATCATAAAGAACATTTGAGGATAGTACTTCAAACACTTAGGAAAAAGAAGTTATATGCTAAGTTTAAAAAATGTGAATTCTGGCAAAAATAGGTGGTATTTTTGGGGCATGTAGTGAACAAAGATGGATATTTGTTGATCCAGCTAAAGTTGAAGCAATAGTTAATTGGGAGTGACCCTCAACGGTCATGGAAGTAAGGAGTTTCTTGGGTTTCGCCAGGTTGGCTTCACCTTTGACAAAACTAACTCGGAAAGATACAAAATTTGTATGGAGTGAGGAATGTGAAAGGAGTTTGTAGGAGCTTAAGAATCGGTTAGTGATGGCATTGATTCTGACAATTCCATCTAGTGGTGGAGGATATATGGTATATAGTGATGCCTCGAGGAAAGGTCTGGGTTGTGTATTGATGTAACACGGCAAGGTAGTAGCTTATGCTTCTAGGCAGCTTAAGAATCATGAACAAAACTACCCTACACATGATTTAGAATTTACAGCAGTGGTCTTTGCCTTAAAGATTTGGAGACATTACCTATATGGAGAAACCTGTCAAATTTTTACAGTTTATAAAAGTTTGAAGTACTTGTTTAATCAGAAGGAGTTGAATTTGAGGCAAAGGAGATGGTTGGAATTAGTGAAGGATTATGATAGTACAATTAATTATCATCCCAAGAAAGTAAATGTAGTGGCTAATGCCTTGAGTTAGAAGTCTTTGGGACAATTGGCCACACTTATAACCACTCAGAGACATATTTTGTTGGATCTTGATAGGAATCAAATTGAAGTAGTAAAAAAGGCAGATAACTCCTATATGGCTCATTTGACATTATAACCAACCTTGATTCAAAGAATTAAAGATGCTCAGAAAGCAGATTAGTACTTGAGGAAGGTTGTGGAAGAAGTTTTTGGAGGTGGAAGAAAGGGGTTTGCAATAGTTGAGAATAGAGCATTGTGTTTTGAGGGAAGACTTTGTGTGCCTAGGGATGATGATTTACAGTGGAAAATTATGAGTGAAGCTCATAACTCCTGGCATACTATCCATCCTGGTAACACAAAGATGTATAGGAATCTTTGCACTAGATTTTGGTGGCCTAAGATGAAACTTGATATTGCACGATTTATAGAGCAGTGTTTGACTTGTCAGCAAGTTAAAGCAGAACATCAGAGACCATCGGGTTTATTAAAGTCGTTGATGATATCGGAGTGGAAATAGGAACGCATAGCCATGAATTTTGTTGTGAGGTTACCAAGAACTCCTAAGGGTTATAATGCAATATGGGTAATTGTGGATAGATTGACGAAATCAGCACATTTTCTTTCTATGCGTACCACTTATTCGATGGACAGGTATGCACAATTATATGTTAAAGAAATTGTTAGATTGCATGGGGTACCTGTTTCCATTGTTTCAGATAGAGATCCACGATTTACCTCTAAGTTTTGGAAGAGTTTGCATGTAGATATGGGTACTAAATTAAACTTTAGTATGGCTTTACACCCACAAACTGATGGACAACTCGCATCGTTTGTAACTAGAACTCTCCCCAAACATCTCTACCAAAGAATGATAGATCACCAAGGCATCCTGCATGTTCTCATGTTGAGTTTGTAAGTCATCACTTATAGACGCTAGCATATACGATGTAACTTTAAAATTATCATCCTTCCATTTCTGGAAGGTCTTAATCTCTTCTAGTAATGCCTCAATAGAAAGTGACTTGGGCGTAGGCACTTGAAGGACAAGCCAACCTTTTTAGAATCCAAAACAATTTTAAGATTCTGATAACAAACCTTAAAATTAAGTCCAATAAGCCTATGGGTGTCAAGGATTTTGAGAAGAGGGTACTTATTATTCTTTCACCTGAAAAGTGATTCATCATTTGAAGATCTGCAGGAAAAATGAAATACATCAAAATGTATTAAATGTATATTTATATTTCAATCATTCAGTTTTGAACTTTAAACCAAATAGTGCTCCCACTACATTAACTATATCCTATACTCCCTCGATGAGAAAACTATAATCCAATTACAAGTTTTCGTGGGTGATCATATTCTTATCAAACTCACAAGACCTCACTTAATAGTTGTTGGTCAAACAAGCTCAATAAGTTAGAAACTCGTTTCTAATTATAACTTATTACAAGACATTATTAATCTACCTCTAAGAGAAGACATTTCACCTAACAATTATTAATGCCTTAACCTAGTTAAGCTAGACCTAACGCCTTTTCTTGAATAGGAGTGAAATCAAACCCCTCATCTAACACTTATTGGAAGCCAAAGATCCCCTATCAAGAAATAGGTTAAATAGACTATGACACCCCATGAAAACTCTTACCTAATAGTTATTGTATTACCCTATTAAAGATGCATATAACCTACCGACTGCATTAGAAGATTTGAATTTAATATTATAAAAAGGAAGACTTTTTATTAAGATATCATTACTGATTGATCTAATCAATTTAATAAATTAACAATTAATTTATTTATGAGAGAATTCAATTGATACAATATCAATTTGGTTGATTTATGTTCATCATTGTACGCCCATTGGAATTTTATTAATTCTAGTTGAATCAAAATTAATTTGAATCTCTATTTAATTTAATTTTAATTCAGAATATTATTTTTTTTGTTCGATTGAAACTATTTCAACCATAAAAAATTTTTGTTTTAATAAATTAAATTTTCGGTATTAGAAAATTTACTATTTAAAATAGTACTTGTGTAAGTTATGGCTAAAGGAATATAATAATATTTGGAGATTGTAAAAAAATGAAGAAAAAATAAAAAAATATATATATTGTTTTAAACAGGTCGACCCCTATAACGGTATCGACCCTTCCAGTATAGGGTATTGATCCAAGACTCTTTTGTTTATAAGTATCGACCCTTTCTCTAAAAGAGGTTGACGCTTACATTTTTCAACTAGCAAGTGTCAATACATTTCTCAAAGTATTGACATTGGTCCCTTTTTACCAACATGTATCGATACCTTTCTCAAAGTTATCGACACTTGACACTAAATACCTACAAGTATCAACATTTTCTTTAAAGTATTCATACTCACTTGTTTTAGCTATAATGTATCGATACTTTTCACAAAAGTATCGACACTTTCCATTGAATTTACCTAGTATTTACCTGTTTCTCAAAGTATTGATACTTGATCCTGTAGGCTATCAAGTGTTGATACTTTTAACTAGCAAGTGTCATTACTTTTCTCAAAGTATCGACACTCACTCATGTTATGATAACATGTATCAATACTTTTATTAAAGTATCGATACTCACTTAAAACAGAATGATACTAGAATATCAGGTATTGTCTTGTTACTCTAAGTATCAGTACTCTTCAAAAAAGTATTGATACTTGGTTAGAACAGAACGATACTCTGCCATTTTTATCGATTTCAAATATTTCCAAAATATGCTTAAATCAAATTAACAACATTTATTATCATGCTTTAACATAAAAATTATTACAAAACAATTTTCAATAATTTCAACAATATAATCATCCAAATTAAACTCACTCAATCAAATTAAAACATCATTATTTTCCAAGCTATAGCAAAACATCCATATAAACACAAATTAACTTCCCAACACATGTTTCCTAAAAATAAATACATATACATATCATATGGCTCTGATACCACTTGAAAGTTTCGTCAACACCGAAGGAGCGACGAGCGAGATTAGTTCCCGGGCACACAACCATCAGGTGGGAACGTGAAGCCATTGCCGTCACATGACAAGTGTAGAAAGGCTACCCAAGGACCAAGACATGTATGTATGTGCATTTTAAATTTTAAACAATTTAAATAATATATCAACATGTGTAAAGTACATATACCTTAAATGTCGATCTCTAGAATAAGCTACTAGTTAGCTTGAAGGCGTGGCTTACACACACCGGGTTGATTGCGATGGGTTCCAGTTACCTGGATTGGTATTTGGAAATTAAGAATAAGTATTCTACACTTAGAAAACTTCTAGTTCTTATTGGAAGAAAAGGAAACCCATGAAAACTAATTTCATCCTTTTCATCTTCTTTCTCTTTCTTTCTCTATTCTTTTCTTTCTTCCCATTTTGATCTTGTTCAAAACAAAAGCTTCACCATATATCCATGGTTTTCATGAGAAAGAAGAGAAGAATAAGAATACTAATTCTTGTTTATCAATTCCTAAATTGAATAAACCAAGATTGTCAAATTGTGAAAACCAATTTTCACTTAACCCAAAGTTGTGAAAACCCAAAAACCAACATGTATCCCTTTCATCCATTCACTTTGTTTAAAACAAAGATAGTGGATTACACATGGCAAGCTCTCATGGATGGATTCCAAAACATAATCCATTTTTATTAATCCAATTAAGGCAATAAATATCTTTACACACACACACACACACACACACATACATATATATATGCTTAAGATATTTTATGAGAGAGAGAGTTTTTATTTTATACAATATAAAATGAAAAAGAAATGATTACCTTTAACATTATATCATATATAAATATTAAAGTACAATCATTACACTTATATGTTTGACTTTCAAACATTAAATGCAAAGATGCTTTTTGTTTTCTTATAATTTCTTTAATCATAACTAAAGAATTAATCTTAACCATTGATTCAAAATGAATGGATAAGATTTAATCAAGAATTTGACACTTGGCAACATCACATGGAGTCATTTGTCAAACAATGATTCATTTGTTCAAATAACAATTATTTAATCATTAATAAATAAACCATTTATTTATTAATATCCTTCTAACAAAATATCTTTTCTAAGTCTTCACATATTCGTAAATCATATTTATGGCATCCGAATTATTACATAAATATTTCTCTTGTATGCATGTGCTAGCACATCTTAGTCGAAAAATTAATTGTTTACAATAAAGAATTAAATTGTCATCCGATCAAAGTATCAAACAATATTATTAATTAACTTAATAAATATTGTATAATGGCAATAACCATCATCATCAAGTAACCAATATGTTTGTGACCGCCTAGGTCCATCATGAGCTAGACATGAATGGATATAAACCCTTTTGCATCACTTTGTCACAACTCTTTGTAACCAAAGTTCCCAATAATCATGTGCAACCTCTAGTACGATGCCCAGACACAAATGAATCCAGCTTAATCAAGTGCAGGTCATGGAATTACCAAAACCCTAGCTCAATCATAGAAACATGGTCTTAAATCATATACAAAATTTGTGTATCCAAAAATAGCTTTTTTGAAAACATGTACTCTGGCCAGAGATTTCATTTACCATATATGACATCCATGCCTATGATCTCAAGCTCCAATATTAAAGCTAGTAAATTCCATCTTGGTCATCACCTATCTTCTTATATTGAGAAAACATTGCTAGTAAGCTTCTTTCACTAGATGTGGCTAGCCTAGTGCTATATACACAAGTGAACGATGTGCCTTAGTATAGGTGGCAGCCATGACATCTTAGGTCAAAAGACTAGTGGTACAATAGTAAGGCTGTGTGATGTATCATTGACTATGGATAATCACCCATATGATTTGTCACATTTGGTCATATTTAGTAAAATGTTCTCCAACATATTACCCATGTTTATGCTCTTATGACATGAAACTCGTCACCCAACTATTAGTATCCAATAGAAATCCTTGGCAGCATCAAACATACCAATCATACAATTTCATACTCTCATATGACATTACCTCAACCAGGAACTGATTCGGATATATTTAAATCAAAAACTTTATACTCATATCTACAATTCTTTGCAGATAGATTTTTGATATCATAATACATCACAAAAATCTTATTCTGCATTAATTATATTTAATTAGCAATTGTAAATGAAAAATGATATAAAATGTCATTTTATTAATCGTAAACAAATTTACAATAATTACAAAAAAATATATATATGCATAAAAAGAATTATTTCCCTAAACTATATGACATGATTGGTTTTAGGGCATATCTATAAATACTGTGTGTCTCTACTAATCAAAATTCTTCGATTAGCATGAAAGTAGAAATAATATCTTAAACTATCTTTATGATATCCAATGAATTGACCTTTTTCAGACTTAGTATTCAGTCTTTTAGTGTTAACTATTTTAGCATATGCTGGACATCCCCAAGGCTTCATATAATTGAAACTTGGAAGCTTCCTATACTATATCTCATATGGTGTCCTGGGATCTGCTTTGGATGGAGGTCTATTCAAGATGTAAATTGCAGTATTTAGGACATATCCCAAAGATATTAGGTAAGTCCATGAAGCTCATCATGGATCGTACGATATCTAATAAAGTACGATTTTTTTTCAGCTACACCATTATGTTGTGGTGTATAAGGAGGCATAAACTAAGAAAATATATCATTAATTTTAAGAAATTCTAAAAATTTAGTACTTAATTATTCACCTCCACGATCAGATCTCAGAATCTTAATACACTTTCTTATTTGTTTCTATAATGATTGAAATTCTACGTAACGGGGAATACCAAGTTCTGGTGATCGAAATAACATTTTTTCGAATAAAAATAAAAGGAATAATTTAAAATGTGAGCTTATAAGAAAATGGGTTGAATAATTAAACCCATTTAATTAAAGAATTTTGTTGAAAATAATAATAATAAAATATATTTAAAATTAATTCAAAGCTCATTATAAAATGAAAATGAAAAAAAAAATCAAATGAAATGAGGATTAAATTCAAATGAAAGTTAAATGCAAATTAAAGTGAGATGTAAAAGAAATTCCATGCAAATGAAATGTAAATGTGAGATATTTTCTTATGTTGCTAGATATATATATATATATATATATCTTCACATTTGGGGTATTTTAGAAGACAAAGAAAGAAGAGAAAAGAGATTGGAGCAAAATGAACTTACAGGAAAGAAAACAATTTGAGAAGAAAAGAAGCCAAACCCATAAGTGTGAAGTGGGAGCAAAATCCAGCCATAAGGAGGGAGAATCCTGTTGGAGATATGCCCTAGAACCAATCGTGTCATACGGTCTAGGGATATCATCCTAATGTATATATAAATTT
>JAXCLQ010072032.1:0-10860 GCA_035584115.1 Cedrela odorata
TTCTTGCCATCATCGGTTTTCTTTTGCTCGTTTTGAGGCCCGAGCTTGTAGTCAATTAGCCCATCAACCGCTGCAAGTGCCGCGGGCAAGTCCCTCACACCTTTACGCCCAATTTTGCAAACTTAATATGAAATTGAAGAGCTTGTCGTCCTCCGACATATTGCGAATATCTAACATCAGTGAGCTAAATTACTTCACATAATCACGCACCATTCCAGTGTGCTTCAGCCTCTTCAATTTTTCTCTCGCAAGCTATACGGCATTGCTTGGTAGGAATTGAGCCTTCAATTCCTTCTTCAACACCTCCCAAGTCTAAATGGGTAGCCTTAGCGCCTCAGCATCCTCATTCAGCCTTGTGCGCCACCATAACTTAACATCACCCGTAAGGTACATGCAAGCTATATCCACATGTTCCGACTCCAGAATGTGTGCTGTCCTGAAATATTGCTCCATATCCCACAAGAAGTTCTCTAACTCCTTTACGTTTTGTGCCCTAGCAAAACTCTTTGGCTCGGGTACTTTCACATTCGAGGGTGCCGCTTCGGTGTGTTGAGGCATATTGCCTAGAGCCCTCCTCATTACCACCACTTCGACATCAAGGTCTCTCACTTGCCCCTGCAAAGCGTTATTCGTAGCAATCAAGTCTTCGCCCGTAGTGCCCATCTACTCATGGCAATTTTTTTCAAGATTTTCGTAAAGCCCTTTTAAATCTACCATCTCGTCCCCCAATGCCGCCATCTCTGAGGCTACGTTCCGCATCTCTGAGGTTATGGCACCTACTTGGTCAGCCAACGATGGTGTATCAGGTGCAAACGCCCTAATAGCCCTTTCTATGCGATCTAAGCAGTCTTTGATGGTGTCTCCCACCATTGTGTTGTTGTTGGTCGCAAATAAGCGCAGCTTTCAGCCTAACAAGGCTTTGATACCAACTATCACGGGGCTCTTTTCTTTTATGCGGCCAACCCCGCGATGCTCAAGACACCCTTGATCAGCACTCTACTTTCCGCACAAATTTTATGCACAAGCCACACAAGCAAGCACAACCAAAGCAACGCAAGCACAAAGCAAAGCAACACAACCCCACAACACAAGCAATATGTAAGTTACGAAGGCCACACACCCTCAACCTTTTTAGTAATCATTTTAAAAAGTAAATAAGACCACTCACAACACCCTTGTGAAGGCCCTTTCAAAAATTCTAAACTTTCTCTCTCTAGAACTTTCTCTTTCTAAAATAAGTATCACTCAACTTGCTCTATATGCACTCACGAATGATGGCAATACACTACCAAGCACTCTTTATATAGTGCGAAGCCAACACCCCTGGCTTTCTAGAGACATCGAAGTTTGATGTCTACTCAAACTCATATTTTGCGCATCACTAGGATACTTAGCCAACTAAAACTTATGCTAGCAGTGTTTGGCTAAAACTCAAGAGCTCACATGCAACTTAACTTGCTAGCATGTTGTGGCGTACCACAACTCTAAGTCCGTGACAGTAGGCTTGTACATGTCACTTAGTTCTTTTAGATCATGCCAGAATTTCACTCCAAGGTTGATTGATTTATACAAAAGCTTGAACGAAATAGGAGAGAGCTTTGAAATTGTATTTATTTCTCTAGACGATAATGAAGAATCCTTTCAAAATGAATTCATGAAAATGCCATGGCTGGCCATTCCATTTAGTGACAATGCTCTCAAAAGATTGCCAACATATTTCGCGTTAAAGGCGATACCAACATTGGTGATACTGGGGCCTGATGGAAGAACTCAAAATCTCAATGTTCGTAGTTACGTTGTAGAATTTGGAATCCAAGCATACCCTTTTTCAGCTGAGAAGTTTACTGAGCTAGAGGAGTTCAAAAAGAAAAAAAGAGACAAACGAACTTTGGAATCTCTTCTGGTTTCTAATGATGAACTGGATTTTGTCATTGCAAAAGGCAACATTAAGGTAATACTTTAAATGTTAATTTGATAGGAAGACACCAATCAAACATGCTTACTTGTTACACATTGCAGGTTTCTATATCCGTACTCGTGGCAAGACGGTGCTTTTCTACTTCTCTCGACTGCAATGTCCTCCATGCCGAGCATTCACGCCTAAGCTAGGCAAAATATACCACCAAATCAAAGCCAAATACTCTGATTTTGAAGTAATATTTGTTTCACTAGACAATGACGAAGAATCCTTCCATGAGTACTATTCCGAAATGCTTTGGCTGACTCTCCCTTACAATGACAAACGAGAATCTTAGTCAAACTTTCAAGTCCTCCCGCATGCCCTCATCTTTTAGCAGTTGGTCCATCTGGTACGACTCTAACTAACGAAGTTAAAGATTTCGTGGTGTTTTTCGGGTCAGATGCAAATCCATTTACTGATGATTGAAAGAAAGAAATGGCTATAAAGCTTGAGGAGATGGCAAAAGGGGTGGCCGGAGAAAGTGAGAAACAAGAGACATGCGTATCATGAGCTTGTGCTTTCTCTTCAAGGAGTTTACGGTTGTGATAGCTGCAATGAATTGGTGATGGGATGGGTTTTCAGCTGCGATGTTTGTGGAATTTATCTTCATCCTCAATGTGCATTATTGTCTGAAATTGTGGGTACCGATAAAAATGAAAAGGTAGACAAATTAGATGATGAAAATGTCAGTCATATGCACTACATCTAAGAGCACAAATACGTAATTGCATATTATTATATTAATTAATAAAATTAATAATTTATTTATGAATTTTTTTTATATTAATTATTTATATATAAAATTTTTAATTTTTTTATTTTAAATTTATTGATATTATAAAGTATGATAAATAATATAATTTATTTATAAGGGCCTTACATATTTGCTTGTCCAGAGCCAGCTAGTAAGCCCGTGGCCGCAAATTGAAAGGCACCATTGTGGCTTACAATTGTAAGTTTGTTTATAATTCCAAGAGTGTGACAACTGAGACATGAGTTATGTCTCCTCTTACCACATGTGTAATGTCTTAAAACCCTCTTTAGGGGGATGGCTCGATGTCTCAGACGAGTATTGTCCATCAACACTCTAGGGGCATTGCGTGTACTCCTCTACCCTCGGGTAGATAGAAATATGTCACTTGCATGAATTAGTCTAGTTTGTTTATATTGTCTCGATATGTAGAGACGCTTGCTTATTCAATGCTTGTTCGCCCATTGAGAGCTTGTACGCTTGCGCATATTTTATCAATAAAACCTCGGATTATGTTGGATTATGATAATGGCTTGTTTCTCTTATTTTCTATTGCTAATATATTTTTGTAGACAACTAACCCGCTTGAGTTTGTTATGTGAAAACTCGTTTAGGCTGACTTGCTAGTTGGAATGTGCTAGTGAGTGCCACACGGGAGTGAATCTCGACTAAGAGAAAGTCAACCCATGACATTTGGTATCAAAACTCAAGGTTGTGGTGATAGTGTCTACAAAAATTATCTTCTCAAGAACAACTCGATTGAATGCTCACGAAAGAAAATGGGCGAGTTAGAAGAGCATCAACGAGCCTTAGAAGCGACATAGTAGAGAAGGGTTCGTTTGACACTGAAGACTTGAGACAAACTCTAACATTACTAGAGTGTTTGAGTTCTTAGGTGATCATACAAGAAATGAAAACCGTTGGCTTTAGCTTTGAGTTGTCTAATGGGAGGACATCTCGAAGAGTTGGAAACACAATTTGTAAATATGTAAGCAACGATATTCGAGGCTGCGGAGGAGTACCGCGATACGGTGAGCATGTTGAGGAACGACTTGAGGAAGTGGTTACAATGACAAATCTCACTACTCGTATTCTTACAACTTAGTCGAGAGTCGCTCCAAACTTAGAATACATTCGGTTGAATATATTGGAACCGAAATGCTATGGAGGGACCCGAGACGCCGTAGTGCTCGAGAACATTTGTTTGACATCGAACAATACTTTTGAAATTTGAGGGCAAATTCCAAAGACTCCAAGGTGACCCTGGCGTCAATGTACTTATTCGGGGATGGCAAGTTGTGGTGGGGGGACTTGAAATGAGAACTAAAGTTTCTCCCTGAAAAAGTTGCATGCCTTGCTCGAAAGTGATTATGTAAGTTAACTCAAAACTGAGATAGTTTGTGAGCATGTAAAGAAATTCTCAGATTTGATGTTAGATATTCGAGATGTGATTGAGCAAGACTGATTATTTTACTTATGGAAAGCATTTAACCTTAGGCACGAAATGAGTTACAATAACAAAGGGGTGCGAGATTTTCCATTCGCACAAGCAGTCATTGAATGGTTGTTGAATTACTCATGTGTTGACTCCCAACCAAAAGGTTGTTACCTATCTCAAGAGAAAAAGAGAATGGGAACAAGAATCCCAAAGATTTGAGGCTCTAACAAAGGTAGGGGAGCGACCTAGTGAGTCTCTGAACTTCCCAAAGAAGTCACCATCGTTAATGGTGTAGGGAAGCCGGGAAGAAACGTTATCACGTTTGTGATACAATGGCCGCATAGAGCCATTGAATGCCTCGAATGGGTAAGACTAAGTGTTATGACAGTTAGAGATGAACTGCAGGAAGCACTTGAAAAGAGATGGGCCATATGGTGGCACCGTTAAGGTGGAATGCTCTGAATGAGCTATCCAAAAAGACAAAAAGTTCTCAAAAAAAAAGACCTTTTGTAGAGTCGATACTCACACTCAGCTGTGGATACTCTTAAAAAAAAGATCTCAGGTCCAAGCAGTGGGAGAGACAAACTCCATGAAAATGTGTCAGCTTCGGGCTAGACTTGCGGAGTGATAACCCTGAGGGACCTTAGAGGAGGGCCAGAGAGGCAGATTCTTTTGTGAGGTACCCTAGACTGCAACGGTTGTAACTTAGTAACTGAGGTGGACCTACGAGATAGTGGGTTATGAATGTGCCTAAGACCAGAGCCATTGACTACAATGGTTGTGACTCGATAGCTAGAGCGGGCCTACGAGATAATAGGTTGTAATCGCGCCTAGGACCAAGGCCGTTGGGTTGTAATAGTTGTAACTTGATAAGCCAGGGCAGAACCGCGTAGTAATGGATTGTGACCGCGCCTAGGGCCGAGGCCATTACATAGAATGGGTTATAGTAGACATTGAGCCACTCATAACGTCATTTTGTAATGGTTGTGATTCGGTAAGTCAGGGCGGGCTAGTGTAAAAAAAAATGTTGTAACCGCGCCTAAGGCCGAGGCCATTATATGGAAAGGTTATACTGGACATTTAGGCCACTTATAATGTCATTTTGCTTCAAAAGTGAAGTGTCTCGAGTTGAAGCTCGATAAGGATATTAACCACATGAAGGCGGTCAGCTATGAAGCCATGCTCACAAGTGGGTTGGCAAAGCAAGTGCAGCGTGGATAGGCACTTGTGAAGGTTAAGTAGACCTTATTGTTTTGCAGGTGGATGATTTTACTGCCATCATAGGAAAGGACTTCTTGTTGGTAAAGACGCAACCCTATTCCATCTGTCGGTGGCTTGTTGATCAAGGGAGAAGATTAAGGGAGAAAAGCTCACTATAATGTCAGCCAAAGTCAAGCGATTGATAAAGGCAAAACTCTTATCCGCGCTTTAATCCAAGAAGGGGATTAAGAGACGAGAACCTTCTTTCATTGCAATTTCCAGCCGCAGAGGAGAAAATGAAAGAAGAGCCGACTCCATCAGAGATTGCGGATGTCTTGTTAGAGTTTGCCGAGGTGATATTGGATCAACGGCCTAAAACCTTGGCAAAGGAGAGCAATTGGTTACCAGACGGATGGTGTCCGAGGCGAACACACCTTCGCGCACCTTCATAGAAGAACTCAATCAAAACTAGTTGAACTTCATAAGTGAATAGATGAATTGTTGGGGCTAGCTTTATTAGGTAGTCGAAAGCACCGTTTGGAGCTTGAATGTTGTTCCGAAAGATACAAGATGGGAGCATATGATTGTGTGTTGACTAGAAAGCTCTCAGTAGTTTTACGACTGCGTTATCTATCTCGTTCCGCTAGTAACGAAGATTGTTTTATCAATGGAGTTCAACAGGATACTTCAAAAAGCTGGATTTGTGGTTGGATTACCATCAGGTGAAGTTTGCTGAATGGAGAAATGAACCAAGAATCACATGCGTCACCCAGTTATAGTGGTCTGTCGCGATGAATGCGTGGTCTACAGTGTAATCTTGGAAGATGCCGACAATTATAGAGGAGTTACAATCCTTCCCTAGATTGGCTAAACTTTATCAACGGATCATATAGGGGTATTGAAGGAAGGTTGCACCTTTAACCGAGATGTTGAAGAAGGGTGTAATATGAAAATGGTATGAACAGTGTAGAAGAGTCTTCGACAACTTGAAAAAAGCCATGATAAGAAATTTGTTTCTTAGCCTGCTAGAGATAAGCAAGACATTTGAAGTGCAAACCGATGCATCTGACTTCACATTGGAGGGGAGTTTTGTCGCAAAAAAGTCACCTCGTAACTTATGAAAGTCGAAAGTTGTCAGAAATAGAGCAGAGATACACTGATCAAGAGAAGGGACTTCCAGTTATGTCACATTGTTTGCTGACTGATGAGCAAACTGAGGAAATTAATTAGATACTAAAAAAGTATTTGCGCTATTTTTTTCAATGCCAACCAGAAAAGTTGGGCTCAATTACTTGAAGTAGTGCAGTTTCGCTTTAATGCTAGGGAAAGCTCCTCAACATCCCGAAGTCACTTTGAGATAAAAACGAGGCAAGAACCAATTCTACCTCACAGTCATAAAGTATAGAGGAAAGGTTCCTCGGGAAAGATTTCTCAAGCATAATGTGGAGAAAAATGTCATTAGAAGGAAGAAGTTGGCAGACAAGAGTAGAAGATTGTCTGATTTCAAGCCTGAAGACTTTGTGCAACCGAAGCAGATGCCAGAACAGATTCAATAAGAGCTGAGATAAAAGACTAGTGTAGAAATATGAAAGTCTAGTTTCAATCATTGCCAGGGTAAAGAAGGCTACATTCAAGGTCGGGATACCAGCCTAAATGAAGATGCACTTGGTCTTCCATGTTAGCAAGTTGAAGTCATACCTCGCTGACACGGAAGATTCCTTGCACCATCAACCAGCAAGAAAGGAGATCAAGGAGCAATCGTAGAAGAAGACTACCGAAGAAATGGAGGAGATTCTAGCGAAGAGTCAAGCAACCAAAGAGAGTCGACACCATGAAGAGTTCCTCATGAAGTGGAAGATCATTGGTGAAGAAGAGATCAGCTGAATGAGAGCCGAAGAACCGAAGCAATTTCAAAAAAAGATTGAAGACTTCAAGAAAACGGCATCGTCGAGGATGCCATTAAATTAGATGGAGGAGGATGTAAGGGCCTCATGTATTTGCATGTCCAGGGCCAGCTAGTAAGCTCGTGATCGCAAATTAGAAGGCACCATTGTGGCTTAGAATTGTAAGTTTGTTTACAATTCTAGGGGTGTGACAACTGAGACATAGGTTATGTCTCCTCTTGCCACACGTGTAATGTCTTAAAACTCTCTTTAGGGGGATGCTTCAGTGTCTCAGAAGGGCCTTGTCAATCAGCACTCTTAAGGCATTGCTGTATACTCCTCTGCCCTCTGGTAGATAGAAATGTACCACTTGCATGAATTAGTCTAACTTGTTTATATTATCTCGATATATAGAGAAGCTTGCTTATTCAATGCTTGTACACCCATTGAAAGCTTGTATGCTTGCGCATATTTTATCAATAAAACCTCGGATTGTGTTGGATTACGATAATGGCTTGTTTCCGCTTATTTTCTACTGTTGATATAATTTTGTAGACAACTAATCCGCTTGAGTTTATTAAATGAAAACTCATTTAGGCTAACTTACTAGTTGGAATGCTCTAGTAAGTGCCGCACAGGCGTGAATCTCGACTAAGAGAAAGTCGACCCAAGACACTGTATGTCTAAGAGCACAAATACGTAATTGTATATTATTATATTAATTAATTAAATTAATAATTTATTTATGAATTTTGTTTATATTAATTATTTATATATAAAATTCTTAATCTTTTTATTTTAGATTTATTAAAATTATAAAGTACGATAAATAATATAATTTTAGTATAAAAATTAATTAATATTTAATTAATATGATTAATTAAAATAAATTTTAAATTTTTTGATATATATGATATACTTAATTTTCAACCAATACATATATATATATATATATATTTATATGCATGAGTCTGAAAATTATGGTAATGAAGGTTGGATTTGTGATGGAGAGTTTTGGTAGAAAGAACGATCTTCGATGGCCCATTTGGTTTAAGTTTAGTTTAATATTAATAATGAAGAGCTTGGAAGTAATAAGTATCACAAACTTTTGTTGCAATGTTAAGACAGAGCCCATTTGCCTTTGATCTGCATAAATTTTAATGGGAGCATGAGCCATCAACCATATTTGCTGATTTCTGGATGAATTGTCTTCGGATAGCTTTGTTTTTTGTATGGTCATTAAAAATATTTTGTAGACATAAATATATATATATATATATATATATATCTCTATGGTTAATGAAATTGTTTGTTTATCCAATTTTTTATAATTAAAAAATTGATAAAATTCATTGAAAATATTTCAATGAAACCATTAATTATCCAATAATGTATTGAAGATTAATTTATGAGGTTTTACAATTAATTTAAAAAAAAAAACTTAGATTTTTATCAGACAACGTGTTCCAATTTTTATTTATTTTATATGTTGGTTTAGTACTCCCAATATATATATATATATATATATATATATATAAAGAGAATCAATCAAATGGTGAAGGACAGAACTGTTGTAGGGATATGGATGGCTGTAATTGTATCAACGTGTCACATTCTAACTTGAGTTGTGATGTGGAAGCGTTGGGACTTCTATTCCCCGTATATACTCCCCAAAATAAGTTATAATATTCTAATACAAATAAACCCCCCAAACAGAACGGATTCTGATTCTGCTTCAGAAAACCGGGCAGCCACTCAAGGTATATGCATGTTCATATTCTTTTTTTTTTAATTATTTTTTTGTTAAATAAAAGGGTACTTACTATATTATTATCTCTAATAAATGAATTTTATGGCTTCGTATTTTATGTTCAATTTTTTTTTTTTTGAAAAAATACTATAAAATAGAGGTGAAAATACATTAAAATTTCAAAAAATTGGAAGTGCTAAGAAACATCTTCTATATATTTTAACACTTTTTTAAATAATTTATTAAAATACTTAATATTGTCAATAAATCACTCTTGACTACTATTTTATTTTAAAAATTACTTTTATTACTAATTAAATATGATAAACACTAAACACATTATTAAATACTTATATTTATAATTTAATATTTATATAATACTAATAATTAACACTATTTAACAACTCTTACGAAACTTCACTCATGCTTAGTGCAAAAGTCACCCGCATTTGCTTATCCAAGACCAACTAGTAAACCTATGGTCAAAATCAGGAGGCACTATTCTATCAAACATCTTTTATAAAACTTTAGTCATGCTTAGTGTAAGGACTACTCGCATATGCTTATTAAGGACTGGCTAATAAGCTTATGATCGCAAGTCGGGAGGCATTATTGTAATTTGGAATTGTCAGTTTATTTACTATTTTAAGAGTATGATAGCTGAGACATGTGTTATATCTCTTCATGCCACACTTGCAATGTCTTAAAACCCTCCTTAAGGGAGGATGGCTAAATATCTCACAAGAGCTCGTCCATCAACACTCTGAGAGCATAGTTTTATACTCCTCCGCCCTTGGATTAATGAAATGTGCCGCTTGCATTAATTGGTCGATCTTGTTTACTTGATGCATTGTAATGATGCGTTGTAATGTTTATTTGTTCAATGATTGTATGTTCATTGATTGCTTATTTGATATTTGTTTGCTTTTTGCGTATTTTATCGACATTACCTTAAATTATGTTGCGATACGATATTTACTTATTTCTGATTATTGTTTTTTACTTGCTTACATATGTAGACAACTAACTTACTTAAATTTGTTATGTGTAAATTTGTTTTGGCTGACTTGCTAGCTCGAACGCTCTAGTAAGTGTCGCACAGACTCAAATCTCATCCAAGAGAAATCGCCTATGACACTTAGCCATCATGGGCTTTGGGCATGTAAATTACTTGATTAACTGACTGTTTGTATATGTTTCAATCCCAGGATTTTGGATTCAGTTTGTATTGTAGATCAAGAGATACTTGCAACTAAATACTCATTAGCTTAATTTTGTTTCCCAATGACAGAGCTAGGGCAGCTTGTGCCACGAATATATGGTATAACATGAAAGATTTAGATGATCTAGATTATGATACCTGGTCAAAATGGAAACATGATATGAAATGTATGCTTTGTATGATGGACTTAGACTTTGGTCTTCTTCAAGACAAACCCACCAACCCAGAAGACGATTCCAATTAACAAAAATGGGAGAGAAGTAATAGTCTCTGCCTCCTGCGTAGGCAAACCAAGATGTCTGATTACATTCTTAGCTTTGTCCCTCAAAACTGTCAATGCTAAAGAATATCTTGTTGGCATTGAAAATTTCGTTATGAAATTTAAGAAGGACGGAGCTCGGTTGTTGATGAGCAATTTACTGAGGATGAAATATGATGGGGAAGGGAATGTGTTTGAACACATTCTTGAAATGAGCACTATTGTGAACAGGTTTAAAACTGTTGGTAGGGAAATTCCTGATGGTTTTGTTCTGGAGATAGTTAAAAATTCACTTCCTGCACAGTTTGATAATCTGAACAAACTAGAAGAAACAAAAACAAAAACAAAAAAAAAAAAAAAAAAAAAAAAAAAAAAAAAAAAAAAAAAAAGGAAGGAT
>JAXCLQ010072033.1:0-10858 GCA_035584115.1 Cedrela odorata
AATGATCATGTGCAACCTCTAGTAAGATGCCATAACCCCAAGACACTAATGAATCTATATAGTCGTACGTACATGTAGTAATGTCCCTCTACTGTCGACTCCCAATCGAGTACGGGTCATGGAATTGTCAAACCCCTAACTCAATCGTAGGAACAAGGTCTCGAATCATATACAAGAATCATGTATCCGAAAATACCTTTCTAGAAACAAGTACTCTAGCTAGAGATTTCATTTCCCATGTATGACATCCCTGCCTATGATCTCAAGCTTTAATATCTGAGCCAGCAGATTCTATCTTGGTCATCACCTGTTCTCATACATTAAGAATACATTACCAGCAAGCATCTTTCACTAAGCGTCGCTAGCCTAGTGTTAAATACACAAGTGAATGATGTGCCTTAATACAGAGGGCAGCCATGACACCTTAAGTTAAAGGACCAGTGGTACACTAGTACGGCTGTGTGACGTATCATTGACTGTGGATAATCACCCATATAATTCATCACGTTTGGTCACGTTCAGTAACAAGCATTCCAATGTACTACTCATGTTTATGCTCTTGTGACATGAGACTCGTTACTTAATTATTAGCATCAAATACTAATCTTTGACAACATCAAACATGCCAGCCATGCAATGTTATATTCCCGTATGACAACACCTCAACCGAAAACTAATTCGGATGTATTTAAATCAGACACTGTGCTCATATCTACAACTTCTTGTAGATAGAATCATGAAGTAATAATGTATTACGGGATCTCATTCTGCATTTTATATGTAATATCTATATATATACGCAACTGTATATGCAAAATGACATAGATGCCATTTTATTAATCATAAACTAATTTACAATAATTTACAAAGTTATATACATAAGGATGATATCCCTAAACCATATGATATGATTAGTTCTAGGTCATATCTCCAACAAATGAAACCATTAAGGAAGGAAGTTTTCACATCCATCTGCCATATCTTATAGTCATAATAAGCCGCAATAGCAAGTAATATTCGAATATATTTTAACATGGCTACTAGCGATAATGTTTCATCAAAATCAACAACTTATTTTTTATTATAACCCTTTGCCACTAACCTACCTTTAAAAGTCTATACTTTTTCATCTTTTCCAATTTTTCGTTTGTAAACCCATTTACAATTGATAAGAACAATTCCCTTCTGTTAGATCACCAAGTGACTACACCTAATTAACATATATTGATTATATTTCAGATTTTATGGCTTTAAGCCATCTTTTAGAATCAATATCTAATATCACCTCTTCATAGGTTCTATGATCTTCTCTTTGTATATCTTCTCCTGTTATAAATGATTCAAAATCATTCTAAAAAAGCAAATAATATCTCTGAGGAGGGTGTGATATTCTAGTAGATCTACAAAGAGTTTGGTTTACAGAAGACTTAAGATCTGATCGAACTAGTTTATTAACATGAACTGGCTCATCTCTATCAACAGGCTCATCCATCTAAGGTTGATCATCATCAAGCTTTCTAGACTTCTCTGAAAGCTCAATCTTTCTATCTACACCATCGTCCTCAATGAACTGATTCTCGAGGAACTGTACATGTCTACTAATCAAAATCCTTTGATCAATATAAAAGTAGAAATAATATTATAAACTATCTTTAGGATATCTAATGAATTGATATTTTTAAAACTTAGCATCAAGCTTCCCAGTGTTAACTATTTTAACATAAGTTGAACATCCCCAATGCTTCATATAATTGAAGCTTGAAAGGTTTCTATACCATATCTCATAAAAAGTCTTGGGAACAGCTTTGGTTGAAGTCCTATTCAAGATTTAAATTTCGGTATTTAAGGCATATCCTCAAAGATATGTCGGTAAGTCAGTGAAGTTCATTGTGGATCATACAATATATAATAAAGTACGATTCCTTCTTTCCAACACACTATTATACTGTGCTGTAGAAGAAGGTATAAGCTAAAAAATTATACCATTAGTTTTAAGAAATTCTAGAGATTCAGTGCTTAAGTATTTACCTCAATGATCTTATCGTAGAATCTTAATACTCTTTCCTGTTTACTTCTCTACTTCAACTTTGAATTTTTTGAACCTTTCAAAAGATTCAAATTTGTACTTTAATTAGTACACATAACCATATCGTAAATGATCATCGGTAAATATTATAAAGTATGAGAAACCTCCTCTGGCCATTTCACTAAATGGACCACATACATCATTATATATCAATTCAATAACTTCATTGGCTCTTTTCTCTTGTTCAACAAATAGTGATTTGGTCATCTTTCCTTGAAGATAAGATTCACAAGTGGGATAGAGTTCAAAACCTAATGGACCTATTAGTCCATTTTTACCCATTTTCTTAATCCTTTTATATTTAATATGACCTAATCTATGATGCCATATAAGTTTTGAATTAAGTTCATTTCTAGATCTTTTCTTATTAATAGTATCAGTCATGTTAATTTCATTAGTCTCAAGAACATATCAACTATTTACATTCAAGCCAGTGTTAATTAATTTATTTCTAAAATAAATACAACATTTACATCCATTAAACATAAAAGTGTAACCATGTTTACACAACTGATTGATAGACAATATATTTTTATTAATAGTATCAAAATACATACTTTTGAACAATACAAAAACATGAGTTAAAGGTAAAACAATTCTGCACATCCCTAAGCAAGTGGCATCAAATGTTGCTCCATTTACCATCTTCAACGTCACTACATCGTCCTCCAGCAATTGCTTATTGTGAAGGTCCTGTAATGACATACAGATATGAGAAGTGGTAGCTGAATCAATTATTTAGCTATTTAAATATGAAATAACACTTAATTCAGTTTCAATGACACGACAAGAAGGCGCAATGACAAGAAAGCATACATTGCGCCTTCTTCTATCTCAGACTCTTCATGTAAAGAGGATAGTTCTTCTTTCAATCCAAGCTTCTTGCAATGATGACACTCATTATTGGCTTGGCTATTAGTAACTCATTTGCCTTTGCCCCTTTTATTCATGTTCTTAGAGACTCCTTATTTAGGTCTTAACTCGGAGGATTTCTTGCCTTTCCTTTCGATGTCTTACCATAAAAAATTGCAGCAAAACGGTCTCTTCACTTTCCCTTTTGAGACTTTCTTATGAAATAAAATAATTTCATTCATAAGTTCGGGAAGAGTATGTTCCAGTTTGTTCATATGATAATTGGTAACAAATTGGTCAAAGCTAGATGAGAGTGACTGAAGGATCAAATATGTTTGTAATTTAAAGTCCATAAAAAATCGTAAAAAGGCTAGCTGAACTATGAAGTTTATCATCTTCATAAGATGAGACTCCGAAGGCATTCCCGAATTAAGCTTCTTTTTGAACAAAGCAATGGACAACTCGCACTACCTGTAATTGGAACTCTCCCCAAACATCTCTACCAAAGAAAGATAAATCGCTGAGGCATCCTGCATATCCTCATGCTGAGTCTGTAAGTCATCACTCACAGACGCAAGCATATACGATCTAACTTTAAGATTATCGTCCTTCTATTTCTAAAAGGTCTCAATCTCTTCAAGTGAACCCTCACTATAAAGGGACTTGAGCGGAGGCCCTTGAAAGACATAGCCAACCTTTTCAGAATTTAGAACGATTCTGAGATTCCAATACAAAACCTTGAAATTAGGTCTAATAAGCTTATGAGTGTCAAATATTTTAAGAAAAGGATTACTCATTATTTTTTCACCTGAAAATAGATTCAATGTTTGAAGTATTAAATGTATATTTATATTTTATTCTATTCAGTTTTGAACTTTAAACCAAATAGTGCTCCCACTACATTAATTATATCTCATACTCCCTCGATGAGAAAACTATAATTCAATTACAGGTTTTCATGGGTGATTATATTCTTATCAAACTCATTAGACCTCACTTAACAGTTATTGATCAAGCAAGCAAATCCTAAGCTATGCAAAGTTTTTAAAGAACTTGTGTACAAACAAGAAAAGTGTAATGCCTGCGATTTTAAAAATTTGTAACTACAACCTCCATAATATTTAGGAAATTTAATCTAATATTTTATGTTATTTGTTTAATTAAAAATTATATGTAATTTAGACTTTTTGGTGAATGATTAAATTTTGGATTTAAAATAATGTTATTTGCTTAATTCTAAAATTAATGTTATAAAGTTACAAGTGAATTTTGGATTAATGAAATAATATTTGGATTAAATTTTGGAGTTAATTGTAAAGATTCTGAAATAATTAAAAGTAATTTTAAAATTTTTTAAAAGGACTAAAATAAAAGTTTTACAATGTTTTTAGCTATTTTTATAATATTAAAAAGAATAGGGGTCTAATTGATATTTTACATTCCACAATATAACACAATTTGCCTTCTTCCTTCTCCATTCCAGTAGCCTCTATTTTTTTTTTCAACATAAAGCTTCGTCTCCTTTTTTTCTCAAATTCCGGCCTAATTATTTTGAATTCGAGCGTTGTTCTTTCAAATTTCAGTTACTGGTAAACTTAATGATTCATTAGAAGCTTGATTTTCAAATTTGGGCATGAAATTGAATTTGAGTTACTATTTACATAAGAAATTTATCTTTAATTTTAGACAATAATTCCATAAATATCGCATTTAAAATATTTATATTATTTTATTAAATAGTTAAAATTATGATTTATATATTTGTGGTATTAGGCTACGAGAATTCAAAAGATCAGGTTAGGTGGGAGGATCATTAGTGGGAGTGGTTACCCTTCCATTGTTGTAAGTAAATCGTGCATGTATTTTTACTATCTTTGAAACAATATGATATCTGAGCATCTGTTTGAAAACAATATGAAAGTTATGGATTTTGAATGTTTTATATGCGGATATCAAATTCATGAAATGATTGTTGAAAAATGATATCGATGTGTGAATGTTTTTGAATGAAAATGATTTTATGGCTTTAGTTGTTAGTTAATGTTTATTCTGACTTGGCTGGGTCTCGTGTCAAAGTGGGACTTGTGAGCTATTCAGAATTTTATTTAACGCGTAATGCGCGTTTCTGTTTAACATGCAACGCACGTTTCTGTTATAACTAATATGAAAATGTTCGCTTTAAGCGGAACACGTGATCACGTTCTGAATCCAGGTCAACTGGATGCAGGTGACACTAACTGACTGAGCTATTCTGTAAATGTCTGAAATATGAATGAATTCTTAAGTTAATTAATAGTTTTAAAATTCATTGATCTGTTTATGCAAATATGATTGCTTTGAAAAGAAAATAAATATGAAAGGTTTGAAAATGTATTGATTTGTTTGAGTATTTATATTCTGTATCACATCGACATATGAAAAACTTGCATGGTTTACTTACTAAGATGTTGTCTCACTCTTTATTGTAAAATTTTTATTTTTCAAAGAATAATACGTAGAAGTGACAAAAGAAGCATGCAAGGTTAGTTAAGTATAAACAAAAACCTTGGTTATATGTGTAATTAATAGAATCATTATAAATTTGAAAATTAGTTATATAGATAACTTTTTGTATGTGTAAGGAATTTAGAAATTGTAGACATTTAAGAATTATGTAATAGTAACACTCTTTGTATGAAATGATGTATCGTTAGGTAATAATGATTGTTTGAATAAGTATAAGAATGGAGTGTAACAAGAATGGTATCGGAGTTAAGGTTTGAGGTTCTATAGACCTTAAGTGATCCGATAATGATTTGAAGTTCATAACTATTAGGAATGACTGAAAAATTTAAGTGTATAAACATTCGAATTAATAGGGAAATCAAGGTTTGAAAATCAAAGAATAAATGAGAAAATATAATTATGGCAATGCAAGACAGAGAAGAAAGTGTTGATACGTGTGAATACAGTATCGATACATGTGAATAAAGTATCAATACATATGAATACAATATTGATACATGTAAAGAAAACATTAATACACGTAAAGAAAGTATCGATACTTTTCGAGTAAGAGAGTTTAAAATTATTACGAACTCGCCCAATCAATACCTTAAGGAGAAGAGATTGATACATGAAGGCAAATATATAAATGCTTGGTGTCAAAGAAATTTTCAAAACTAAAATTTTAATGATTGAATCGATACTGGGGCTTAAAAGTGGCGATATATTGCAAATTAGAGCTCATGTCAAGATTCTGTAAACTTTGGGTTAGTTAAATAAATAAATAATAGAGTTAGAACTTTAGAATTTGGAACCCAAGATTATTAAAGTAATAAAGATATAGTTTTATTGTGTACAAGTGTAATTTGATTGCTATTTCATTTAAATTTGTGTTAATGTTTGGATAAAGTTAGAAAAGTTTATGAAGTAGCGTATATTTTGAAGGATTGAACGGTCGTTAAAGAGTTAAAAACAGCGTTCCAAAAAGTATACTTATAAATTTCATTAGGCAATAAGTTTGTTGAAAATATTATTTTCAATTTCGTGATAATTAAACAGATAAGCATGGTGTCTTATTCCATATAGTGTAATAATGAGATGTGAAATTATTTAATATTGTTTATGTAGTAGACTAGTTTGAATTCTTATTATTTAATTAAGATGATGTGTTGATTTGATTAAGTTTGAATCTCGACAAAATTGGACTAGTTTCAATTATGGGTAGGTCGAGTTTGTGTGAAGGAAATTGGAAGTGTTCACTGTTTTGTTCTATAATCATTTTGTTAAGATATAATGTCATCTTACTGTAGACCTAGAGATGATGAAATAATGTCAAATGTGAGGTTAGACCTAATGTTGGTTATATTGCTGATAGAAAAAAAAATAATGAAATTAGAGTTAATAATAATGTAGTTAGTGAAGACATAAAACAATGTTAGATAGGCAGTAGAACTTAAGAGAAATTTCATTTCATTTAGGTTACTGGATAAACTAAGATATAGTTTTAGAGCTGAAATGAGATTTTAAAGATTTCTTTTGTAGTTGTTATAATTAATTATAGTATGTAATTTTCTTTAGAATTTATCTCTTTTGTGATTAATTATAGTTTCTTTTAATCGAGAGAGTATTGAGTGTGAAGTCATATTGTGATATTAATCATATGAATTGTAAAGTGCAAAGTTTGAATTTTTATTAACTATTAGCTTCAATTGGTTGGCTAATTTCTGGTCTCTTATAAGTAATCTTGTTTAGAATAAATAGTATTTCATAACGTAATATAATGACTGAGATGTCGGGACAATTAAATTGTTAATTAGAGGAATTTGAGTAGAGTTAAGAATATATGTGCCACAAATTTATGATAAATGATATGAGTTCAATGAAAAATATTTAGTAGAGATAAAAAATTGAGTATGATAGAAGAATATTGGTAAGTTGAGATAACTTTTTAAATTTCAAGAGTTAGAAATGCAAACTTGCAATTTATGTCATTAATACTCTACTATAAATATAACAAGGTATGGTAAATTATTAAATAATGTTTGATTTGTTTTAAGTATAAAGTGTGAAAAGTTGTTTGTTCATACATTTTTACTGGAAAGTTATATAGAGGATGTTAGGATGTTTTTCTTGTAGACATATTGGGACTGTTTGAGTTTGTACTTTTTTTGTTTCGGGTATGAGAAGTAAGGACATATAATTAAATAATGTCCAACTAGAAGAATAGGTGGTAAAGATAGTATAGGGAAAAGTTAGAATAAAAGGCAAAAAAAAGTACAAGGATGAGTTTACACTTTAACTAAGTAAGATGCATAGGCGTTCAATGAAGTTGCAACATGTATAACAATTCTCTTTAACCCAAAAGATTAAAGTATTTGATTATGGGATTACACATTCATTTATGGCTTATACTTTTGTTTGATTTTCTAATTAAATATGTTATGTGTAATGCAACTTCTATGGGTAAAATATAGTTATAAATTATGTTTACAAAGATTCAGAGATTATTTTTGAATATGAAAATATTATAGTTGATTTATCGCCATTGGAAATGCATGATTTTGATATTATCTTGGGAACGGATTGGTTGGCCGCCTATCATGAGGTAGTGAATTGTTTTACTAAGGTAATAGTGGTTAACACTTTAAGCCAATCAGATTAAGGCCACGAAGTTACTAGGAAAAAAAAGGGGTATGCAAGGATCTTAGCTTATGTGATTATCGAAGAGTGAATCAAGCCTCAATAAAGGATAAACATCCTATCACAAATGGGATGGTCAGAATAATGGGATCACAGAAGAAGTTGACTAGGGATATTGCTCGGAATAGTGGTACTTTAAGAAATTTTTATTTGATTTGTTCTTTTTAAGAGAGTATCATAAAAAAAAATTCTTTTAAGAATATTGATATATATCTTAATTAAGAAGTGAGATCTTAAAATAAAGATTTTCTTTAGCAAGTAGGAGACACAAATGGAAATAGAATTAGTGAACGAATCCAAGTAAAAAATATATATAAAAGGACTAAGTAAGATGTTGAGGATTGTAATTGGTTCATGAAAGGCATTTCTCCTTTCTCAAACATTTTTTTTTTTGTAATTATTCATTATGAATAAAATATTAAGGAAATATTTAAAATTTTTATAATCTTTATGAAAAGAATTATAATAGACTATATTATTAAGTGAATTTTGATTTAATAATATTTATGAGTTTAGTTTATGATTAAGAATGAAGCCCAAATCTAATTTATTCTTATAAGAAACAATAAGAAATAAGAATTTTCTTTTACGAGATTTATAAAAATTAATTACTAAGAATTTTAATTCATTGATCGAGAGTAGAGCCTAAATTGTAAATATGTGAAGTCAATGTAGAAGTTCATTTTAAGTTTTTTTATGATAAGATTTTTGGGAAGATCGAAGAAGTATTATGAAAAAGAAATTTAAGATCATAAAAGTAATAAAAATTTTATTTTTGGATGAAGGCCAATAGTGTTTAAGAAATATGACAATTTGTTTATTATGTGAAATTAATGTTTTAAATTGGATTAAATTTACAAAGATTTGAAACATTTGCTAATAGGTTATACATAAAAAGGAATAAACAGTTTCCTAAGTTAAGAATTTATAGTCATCTATTTTATTCAATAAATTTTCAATGATTAAAGAATACAATTAGAAAATTCCATAAGTATAAAATATGTTTATATTCAAAATACTTAGGAGACAAAGTTCACAGTTGAAAATAATAATAATAAAATAATAATAATAATAATAATAGTAAGGGATAACAAAAAAAATTTAGAAAGAAAGATTAACTTGTGAGTTATTTAAGAGATTTCAATTAAGAATTTGTTTGTATCAAATATATATTAATGAGAATATTTTAATATGTGTAATGATATTGAATTTTATATGCAAAGATTTATGATAATTGACTTGATATGATTAATGGGGTCTGTAACTGAAAGAATATTGATTATATAGATAGGATGATTTATAAAATAGTTATTTGAGGTGAATAGAAGAAACATTTGATTACTAAGTAGAACTCAAATATTATTTTATTAATTTTTTTTTATATTAATGAAGTTATTTTTAAAAAGGTTGAAAAGACATGTAAGTTGAAATTGTATCCGCTCAAGGGGTTGAAATTCGATTTTCATTTGATGATTAAGATATTATTGAATATACATATCCGTAACTTAAATTTAAAAAGATTTAGAGTAAGTGATGAGATAGTTAAAATCCATACTACTTGATATGATTTTATATGTAGTACGTAAATACATTAGTTTGTATTGATTTTAAGGTTCATGTTGTGAAATTATGAGGTATTATAGAAAGTATGCTATTTAATCATTTAATTTTTAAGGTTTAATATTTTATGTATGTGTTATTTTATAACATGGAGTGGATGGAGAACAAAAGTATTAACAAATAATTTGGGTGATTTGGTTTAATAATTTAATTGAGAAAAGTTATTATTGGATGCTCCTAAGTTAAATAATAATTTTGTTACAGTAAATATTATAGGTTAGAATCGAATTGAAAATATACAATTCTTAATTGATATAAATGAGATGGTTAAAAGTTTATATTAAGAATATTAGAAGCACCATATTATAGCATACCATTTGAAAATTAAGATTTGTGTCTACAAGAAATTTTGCTTATGATGTTATGAAAATTTAAGTATGAAATTATGTTTTCTATAAGTAGAGATTGACTAAGATAATGATGTACAACAATTTTTGATGTAGGAATTAGACCATAACTGTATTTAATGGTTTATAACTATTGAAATTCTTTGCATAGGTAATATATATTACTCAATATATTAGTAAACATGTTTTGACATTATGATGAGACAATGATTGGATATTAAAAAATCATGGCCATTAGAATAAAGTTGAATTATACTATAAAGACAATGTCTCTGACATCTTAGATTTAAATCTTAAATATATATACAATGTACATGTTTTATGTTATATTAACCTTAGTCAATTTGTAATTCATAGAATTTTGTAGGAGTTAATTATAAATTTTATTATATCATAGAATAATAGATGGTGATATTATATTTTAGAATAAGGGATGATGACAATAAAGTTTAAACATCGAGATCGTATAGACTTTAAACTTAAATATAATGATTGAACTATAAGTTAATTGAACAGAACAGGGAACGCAGCATGCTCTGTTTTTGAGTGCAGCGGAAGTGCGACTCACGAAATGGATTTCCGGGCACACAACCGCTGCTGGGGAGCTTAGATTAACTTATTAAATCTGCGGAATAGACTCCCTTAAGATCGATACGTGCATGCATGTGTATTTCAGTGTGTAAATTCGTCTTTGTTTCCATTTCATTAAGCAAAAACAGGGAACAAATTTCATACCTTGGTTACAGATTCCTAAGCAGCAACCACCTTG
>JAXCLQ010072036.1:0-10857 GCA_035584115.1 Cedrela odorata
ATTACCCTTAGAGATGCATGAATTTGATGTAATTTTGGGGATGAGTTGGTTGGCTAGATATCATGCCACAGTAGATTATTTTGCAAAAGAGATTGTGCTTCTTGGAGCTCTATGAAACATAATTAGCTCCAAGAAAAACACAATAACCAGAAGTGCTATGATGTGTTTCAGGGCATCCTGCCCAGTCAGAATCAGAAAAGGCATATAGGTGCTGAGAGCTTTGTGATATAAAACAAAGACCATGATCCAAAGTTCCTTTGAGATAGCATAAAATCCATTTTACAGCACGAAGATCAGCCTTTAATGGGTTTTGAAAGTGTTGACAAACACAGTTAACCGAATGTGTGATGTCTAGTCTTGTGAAAGTAAGGTATTGTAGTTTTATGATAAGACTTTTGTATGTAGTTACATCTACTGGTTCTGGATTATCTGGAGTAGGGTTGGTTTTGATCGCCATTGCGATTGCGATAGCGAACATTCCAGCATGTGTGCATCCATTAATAAGTCATTTATGTATTTTACCTATGAGAAAAAAAAAACCGCTATTAAATATTTTGATCTCAATTCCTAAAAAATAACTTAGTAATCCAAGATCCTTTCAAGCAAATTTAGAAGCAAGTTGTTGTTTGATGGATTGAATGGAAGCTTCATCGTTCCCTGTGACAATCACATCATCCACATAAATAAGGATTAATATAAGAGTATTGTTTGTACGATAAACAAATAGAGATTTATATGTTTTGCTGTTATAAAAACCAAAATCAAATAATGCTTGAAATAAATTGTTAAACCATGCTCTAGAGACCTGTTTGAGACCATATAGTGATTTATGTAGTCAACACACATGATCGAGAAAAGTAGAATTGGCAAAACCTGGCGGCTGTTCCATGAAAACAGTTTCTTTGAGACTTCCATTTATGAAAGCATTCTGTACATCAAGTTATTTAAGGATCCACTTTGAACTAACTGTAAGAGATAATATTAGTCGTATGGTTGTATGTATAATTACGGGGCTGAAGGTTTCGTCGAAATCGATTCCAAGGACTTGCGTGAAACCTTGAGCCACTAATTGCGCTTTAAACCTCTCAATTGAACCATATTCTTTGTACTTGATTTTATAAATCTATTTGGATCCAATGATGTTAGTATTCATAGGTTGAGGAACAAGCGTCCAGGTTTTATTATGATGAAGAACTGTAAGTTCTTCCTTCATAGCATCAACCCAGCGAGGATGCTTCAGAGCCAATTTTAGTATTTTTGGTTCTGCTTGAGCTAAGTGACTGACTTGCAGTGCTATATTAGGATTGGCCTTGAGTTTATGTCGAGTAATCATGGGATGAGTGTTTTCAGATGAAGTGGATGTATGCTTGCCTGGAATGGAGAGCTTAATGGACAAACGGTTAGAGGTGTTGGGAAGACTTTCATTGAAAGGTTGATTTCTGAACTGTTGGAAGTGCTTTGCAACTCTGTATCTAAGTAGAAATATTGATTTCCTTATTTGTATTTAAAACTTGCAAAATTTTTTAACTTGGATGTCCAAGTCTTTTATGCCACAAAATTGAATCTCCCGTATCTTTCTTTATTGCTTTTAGAGCAACACCATTCTTTCCATCCAATGCGTATAGACTTCCTTGCCTACTCCCTTGAGCTATTACTCAGTTCTCCTTGCTCTTAACAACAAAACCAGAAGATTTAAATTCAACACTACATTTAGTGTCAATAATTAACTGACCAATAGATAATAAATTCTTTTTCAAATTCAGAACAACTAAAATTAGCAAGTTTTAGTTTCCCATGTTCTGCCAATATGAGAAATTTTTAAAGCTTGACCATTACCAACAATGATTGTCCATTATAAGGGACAATTTTTTCAAGGTTACCTGCGTTGTTGGTCATGTGCGAAGTGGCCCCATAATCTGTATTAAAATTTTGATCTATTGAATCGTTGAGATTCATTGCTACATGAGCTTGTGGGGTTTCTTCTTCCTCTAGATAAATATATTCATACCTCATCTAGCATATTGCAGCACTATGATTATTCTTTCTACAAATTTGACAAACAATACCTAAGTTGTTAATTTGTTTTAGTTCTCCCTTGTCGTTCTTCTATTGTGTTGAAGAGTTGTTGTTATTAAATGATTGTCTTTGATTGGGTTGAGTTGTTGTTCGGCCTTAGTTGTAGGAAGTGTTATTGTAAGGTTGAAAATCTTGGTTGATGTATTTATTTGAGACTCCTCTTCCTCCATTGTTTGTATTTGGTCCTTTTTGTGACTATAGAAACCACCTCCTCTTTGGTTTCTTCCTCTTCCTCGTTGTCCAAGGAAGGCTTGATTGGGATCAATTGCAGCTTTTTCTTTCTCTTTTTGAGTAAGCACAATCAAGTCATGATTTTTTAATGCACGAAGAAACTATTTCATACTTGGATAAAGTGGCTTAGTGAGCATAGCTATCTTAAAATCATCATATTTAGGGCCAAGTGCTCTTGCCAATTAAAAGACTTTATCTTCATCTGTCATTGCCTTTCCTATGACTGTCAGGTTATCATATCTCGAAATCTCATGAAACTTTTATACATAATTAAATTAGGTGTGCTCAGGAAATCTTTAAATTTTTACCTTAATTTGATTTATATATTAGGAGTTAAAAATTCTATATTGTAAGGGGTTTTGTTTAGGGTATGTGAGCAGGTACTATAGACGTAGTTAAATTTTGAAAAAGAAGAAGTTATTTTTGTGTTATTTTATGTTTTCTTGATGAGATAATTTGTTATTATAAGAGATTTGGAATCTTTGAACGACAATTAGAGCTAGCTTAAGACTTTAGCTTGAGTTGAGGTAAGTAATTCAATTTCATGATATATTGAGTTGTTTTTGCATTATAAAAATATTTTATGGCATGAATTTATTGATTCAAATGTTTGAAAAATAATTTATTATTTGATGAATGAATTTCTATTATAAATTCTTACAACTTAAATATATTGAAAGTTAGTTTTTAAACAAAAGATTTTTAAAAATTATTGTACAAATTTTATTTATAAAATGTTTTATGAATTATTTTATAAAAGTCAATATTTAATTATAAAATGTGTTAAATATTTTGTAAGTAAATTAATGCAAGCCACTATATTATTAAATGATTATTCTATAGCTATTTGAAATAAATTATTTTGGCTTATCTGTCCGTAGTATTATGATTCTGATTTTGATCGATTACGGTCGATATATCTGATTGTCTGGACTAGCTGGTATTCTGTTATGATTGTGCACACTATCTAATTCTGTTACTGGTCAGATCACCGAGAGTATAGGTGACACTATGTGACATGAGCAACTTATATATATATATATATATATTGTAATGAATGTTCTATATACTTCTGTATCTATATTTTATGAAATATAACTTTAATATGTTTTCTTATTAGAATTTACGAATATTAAACTTCTGTTCAGTTTGAGAAATTGTTTGAAATTATATTTTTGAATGACATTTAAGGGCTTGCGAATTTTTTTATGCATTTAAAAATAAGGAAACTCATGCGTATGTTATGAATTGCATTATTTACCGAGTTGACGGCTTACTCCTCGTCATTTTTTTTTTTTTTTTTTTGCAGAATCAGTTGGTTAGACTGGTAAGTGTGTTGGCTTGATTTGGAGGATAGTATTGGAGATTTTTTTATATTATAAACTATGAAGTATTTTATAATGTATTTATCACATTTTTGGAATTGTATCTTGGAGTTATTTTGAAAAAAAAAATTAGTTTTATTAGATTATGAAGATTATGATTATTTGAACAAATTTAAAATTTTGATTTAATAATAATTTTTAATAAAGAAGTTCTTTTAGAAAAATAATTGTAATTGTGATATTTAGTATATATACATGGAATTGTGCGTCCTAATTTAACATATGCGATGTTTGCTAGATTTGATGTATTACATTATGGGTTAGTGTAATACGTGTGTATGCTTACCGAATTCTCCCAAATACTAAGACAGACAGCATATTTTTCATTCATAAAAATTGAAAAACTAAAAGAATTTGTAACTTTACTACAAATATCTAATTATTCATTTACTTGTTATGATGAATAATCTTTATTTATTTTGATAGATGTTATTGTAAATTATTATAATTTATGATTTTATATGTGTTAATGTCACTGAAGAAGTCAAAAGACCATCAAGTGCTTGTAATATCCCCCAAACTTGGGGTGTTACTGACAGGCAATAGGTCCGCCCCATCACCTTAAGCCTTACACAACCTGCTGTATATGCAATCTTAATTACACTCATATCAAGTATATATATATATATATATATATATCAAGGCATCATAACGCCGCTACTAATATACATATACATATACACAATCCCAAATGATGCCATGTATCACAAAATAACTGACTGTACACCTGTCAATTTATATACATATTATCTCAGCAACATGTGCTACATAATATAGAAAATACAAAGTAAAACAATTGATTTCTATGTGAGGTGGACCCAACATAATGGTGACTACGACTGATGACCTCTTTTCTACATCGTGTCTCTAAGTCATTATATCTACTCACCAAGCTATTAGATCCTACAAAACTAAAAAATGAGGGGGGTAAGTCCTACTTAACTCAGTGAGTGGGTGTACACACTATATCATGTCCCATATTTGTATTTACATTTATAACTTAACATTAAGTACATGTTCTCATGAGATATCAGAACTCGTATAACAATCTATACACGAAAAAAAGCATTTTACATAGCTGCATATATCAAACATAACACATCATTTCATACTATGTCAGTGTTTAAGGGCGTTACGTATCATTATTCCCTCAAACACCAAATGAAATATCAGTGATCAGGAGCGTTACGTATCGCGCTATCCTCTATCACAACTCAATCATCATACACAGACATTTCATAAAATACAATATCTCAACCTTTCATTTTGTATCATCATGTAATATATATCTATATTTATACACATATAGATAATAATCAACACTTGCAACCATCATTTGTCTAAACACACAATGACCTCATTTTTTTTTTTTTTGACATCATTAAGCACACACCAAATCATATGTAATCAAATTCTTTTGTCAACCAAATTCAAGTATAACATCAGTATTGATCCCTCATACATACTTGCATATATGTCATATGCACAAATATTAATGAGTTATCATTTCTCACTACTACTTATCATCATATAACATAATCATTTTAGGTTCATCTCAATACAATTCAGTATAATTTAAATTACTTGTACGTCATACATGATTACAATACTCATTTCAAGTGCAAACATGCATACATACACAAACAAACACCCACTCACTATAGTAACTGCAGTGTACTTGCACTACCGCGGCGTCGGGGAACGGTCGGCCTGACGATCTATAACATATATATTACTATATTAAATTCATTCTTTAGAAATAAATAGATACATAAATATATTATGCATGAAATCTTCCCTTCCCCTCATAAGACTAAATCAAACTTGCTCATTTCGGTCACTCGTTCAATGTATTTTGCACATCAATGAATTTCAACATCACGGTGTGTAATTTCTCACTCAATATCTTGACCTAATTTTTTACTATGTTGTGTCCTTGTGTGTCTAGTTTCCATAACATTTTACAGTTTGTCAATCCGAAGTCTAGAACTTCCGGAACCCCCATTTTACCCAACCCTACGCAAAAATTTCTACGGCTAACGCTCATGCGTTTCGCTCGCTCTCTCACTCGCTCGGCACTCCATTCATGTGCGTTACCCCAAAGACATCTTACAACACTCCTATATAATAATTTTTATCAACTCAAATCATCCTTCACTTGAACACACAACTGCGACCTACCGACATCGCAAGTTTGTATTCCGATTTTTGGCAATACCACATCACTTGTATCAACACTTCGCAAGTTTATCGACAATATTTTGTATCTCATATTTTCACATGGTTAAATATTGTCGCAATCAGTTTAACACACATCCAACTGTTTCAACAATGTATTTTCCACAAAATAACACAATTTTAATATACTACATTTCTAATACATGTCTAACTATCAATTTAGCATCTAATTACCATACAACTCACCCAAGCTTGTTGAAATTGACCTTTTTCCTTACTGTATCTTGCACTTAGCACTGCCTCTTCTTTGCCAAGCTCACCCTTCACCTGATTCTTCAAATTTCCAGCCACCACAATACCGCACTTCGGTTAATTACCACCACACAGCCACAAACTATCTCCACCCCTCCAAAATTCGACTATAACCTATTATTTCTTCAGCAAATTCAATCTGTTTCAGCCCTAAACACATGTTAAATCAACCACCCAAACATATCTAATTCAGCCACAACAACAATTGCACAATTCCATGACAATTTTCACTCACAAACGCAACAACAAACACATAACTATACTTACCTTTCCCTTGGTCTCAATTCTCGACCATTAATCCCTCTCATTCACTATTTGTGCTTCATTTCTCAATCCTATTTAGCCAATCCCACCATGTATGACCATGAAGCTCTTGATTTCAACTTGCTCTCTCTCGGTCTCAAACTCAATTGCGCATCATTCGGCCATTTGTTGCATTAATCTTTATGGTCAATCAGCTTTCGCACACCTTAATTCACCTTTGAGCACACCTAGCTTCAAATTAACCAAGTTAAACTACACATGCATGGCCTCTTCTTGTAATGTCTCGGTTTTGTTCTTCAAATTGTCTTCAAAATGTAAAATGCTGAAAATGAATGAAATGATCGATTGTTGTGGCTTTTTATAGTTAAAGGATTTGGCTTACATATATATAAGTATGCGGTACGAGCACTATATATGGGTTTATATGTATTAACACCTATTTAAGTAATGATCCTATACATGTTATGATCAATATATACATATATACATGTATTGTTACAAGTTTACATACTATACATTTATATGGTACAAACATCATATATACCTATATATGAATATATTGCATTAATTTATTTATTATCCACATATACTATAGAAATAATATATATATATATATATCCATATGTATTGGCATTAATTTTACTAATATACATACTAAATTTTATATATGTGCCATTTTCTCCACCTATAATATTTAAAATATATAAATATATATATATATATTTATCTTATTTTGTAACCTTGTATTATGTGTCTACTTATGGGGTCCTGACAATGTTGCTACAAATCAGAAAAATAAAGTTGCAAAATCTCCTACATATCCTCATTGATTCAAATTTTCTTTGTATACGTTAAACGTTAGTGAGTTTTATCTCCTTACGATACTCAACTTCTTTTTGTAGTAAATATATATTTAAATGAATCAATACGAGTGTTGTATGGTAGGTTGGCAAAACACTTTTCTATCACATTCTTTTTTAACTTGGTATTATAGCAAGTAATACCTCACAGCCATCATCCTTCAAACTTGATAGACCCAACTACTTAGGTTGCCAGTCTCAGTTCATGCCTTTCTTAAACAGCAATGACCTCTTAGTGTTTTTTGCTTAGACGTATGAGGACAATTTAATCAATGGTAGATCCCATTTTTTGATAAAAATTCAGTGAATTGTTTTGATAAGTATTCACCGCCATTGTTTGTAACGCCCCAAATCTAGCAAGCATTGCACATGTTAAATTAGGACGCACAATTTCATATACATGTACTAAATTTCACAATTACAGTTACTTTTCTAAAAGAATTTTTTTATTAAAAATTATTATTAAATCAAAATCTTAAATTTGCCCAAATAATCATTATTTAATTAAACTAAAAAAAATCTCAAAATAACTTTAAGATACAATTTCAAGAATGCGATAAATGCATTACAAAATACTTAATAGTTTATAACATAAACAAATAAAATCTCACATGCTATCCTCTAAAATCAAGTCAATACACTTACCAATCTAAGCGACTTTTTTTGTAAAAAGTAAATGACGAGGGGTAAGCCATCAACTCAATCAGTAATGTCATTCATATAATATGCATGAGTTTTCTTATTTTCAAATGTATAAGAATAGTCGCAGGCCCTTAAATATCATGGAAAAATATAATCTCAAACAATTTCTCAAAATGAATAGAAGTTTAATGTTCATAAATTTTAATAAGAGAACATGTTAAAATCATATTTCATAAAATGCAGATGCAGAAGCATATAAAACATTAATTACAAAAAAATATGTATGTAAGTTGCTCTTGTTGCATAGTATCACCAATATCCCAATGAGCCAGCCAATAATATAATCAAATAGTGTGCACAATTATAGCATAATATCAACTGGTCCAGACAATCAAATATATCAACCATGGTTGATCATAATTATAATCATAACACTACGGTCGGATGAGCCAAAACATTTCATTTCATCATATAAGAATCATTTAATAACGTAGTGGTTTGCATTGATTTACTTATAAAGTATTTAACACATTTTATAATTAAATATTGATTTTTATAAAATAATTTGTAAAATATTTTATAAATAAAATTTGTACAATAATTATTAAAAATCTTTTGTTTAAAAACTAACTTTCAAAATATTTAAGTTGTAAGAATTCGTAATATAAATTCATTCATCAAATAATAAATTATTTTTCAAATATTTGAGTTAATAAATTCACTCCATAAAATATTTTTATAATGTAAAAACAACATAATATATCATAAATGGAATTACTTACCTCAACTCAAGGTAAAGTCTTAAACTACCTCTAATTATCATCTTGATGTTCCGAACCTCCTATAATAACAAATTATCTTATCAAAAAAAAACTTTAAAATGGCACATAAATAAAATTTTCAAAGTTTAACTACGCTTATACTAACTGCTTACAAAATTTCTTACAATCTAGAATTTTTAACTCATAATATATTAATCAGATCAAGTTAAAATTTTATAGATTTCTTGAGCACACCTAATTTTATCATATATAAAAATTTCATAGCATTTTGAGATCAAAAATAATTTTAAAATAATGAAATTTTCAAACAATAGTAATATGTCCAAGTTGTTTCTAAAATGTAAATTACTCAATAAACAATTCATAACTATTTAAATATACTTTCAAGAATTATGAAATTTATAGAGAAACTAGTAAACTTATGTATAAATCACTGTTGGAGATACAATTTAAGGCATGATTGAAAGCCCAATAAGTCATAGGCCCCCAAATAAGTAAATACCGAACCCAAGCTGAAATCTTGTAAAAGTTAAAGGAATCCAAACTTGGCTTAAGCTTAAGGAATACTAACCAGAGGATAACAAGGACCTCAAGTATAGTCTAGGCCGAGACTTCTTAATCTCATATAAAATGCCTCATATATGGGTATCAGTTCCAAGACTTCTCTCACTCGTGAAGGTCTCAGGTATAGCACGGCAAAGGTTTCAGGTATATAACACAGTCTGATCTCACCTCAGGTGGATGAAGAAATCTTAAGTAGAGACTTTCAAGATCTCTTAACAATTGCATATCAAGAGAGTATTTTTTTTCTTTCCTAAATTTTTTCTGGATTATTACATAATAAGAATTCTTAGCCTAGTAGAAGTATTCTACAATAAATGCTTATTCTATAATGAAGATTCTTAGTTTGATAGAAGTATTCTGCGAGAAGAGCTTATTCCATAATAAGAATCATTAGCCTAGTAGATATATTATGTAAGTAAGGTTCAAAATCCCACCAAATCCGGAAAGTCAGTGCTTATCAAATGGAAATTTCATGATTCTTAGAATTTAAATAAGACTGGGATTATTATTTATAGATCCTATGTAATTATACTAAATTTGAGAGACTTAAGACAGGCTAATGACAACTAGGTATGCATACATAAAACCACCTCAAACTACATATATTGATGATTTTTCTTTTAGTAAAACCCTGATATAAGCATTAAAGGGTTTTAGTAGGACAATCAATAAAGTAAGACCCATAAGTTCCTTTGTGATTGCAGGTTAAACAATCAATCAAGTAAGAAGAAGAAAATCGTTGATAGTGCACTAAGTTCACAGAAGGATTTTGGTTGCATCAACAATCACCATATAAATTTTTGTAATTTTTCAAAGGTCTTTTAAAGCTTCAAAATGATAAATATCTTAGAAAATATTAACGTGGTTAGATTATTTTAGAATTGAGGTTCACTAAATCACAAATTCTTAAATAGTAAAATATATTTTTAAAAATTTTGAAATTTACAAAATAAATAGTAAACATATGTATCAATTTTGAAATTTACAAAACAAATAGTAAACATATGTATCAATTCTCATTTAAAATTTTGTAATTTTTAAAGATCATTTGATATTTCAAAATAATAAATATTTAACTATTATAACAAATAAGTGTTGTATTGCATTAAATCATGCAAAATTTTCCCCTGTGGCGTTATATCCAGGTCTTCGATTTGATCATGTGCATATACAGAGATTGAAAACATGTAAATAATTCCCGTATAATAATAATACATAGAGAGTATCTGATAAAACTAAGGATTCCTTTTCCTTTAAGGAATTTGATACCTAATCTAACTGGAGTTAACTAATATTCTTACTAGTAATCGATTTATAAAAAAAGACTTTCCCGAGTCTCATTAGGACACCAAAACTCTTATTGCCTTTGTTATATATAGGCATATATTGTTTCAATTTTTTCTAGTTGATATACAAATTAATTCTTCGTATCTATCTATTGAAGAAGGTGTACATGTTTTCAATGCTGCTTCGTTCATATTTGGATAATTTGTACAAATATTATTGGTATCTATTGAATAAGATGTCCATGTTTTCGATGCCGCTAATTCGTTCGTATTTGGA
>JAXCLQ010072037.1:0-10855 GCA_035584115.1 Cedrela odorata
AATTTATTTTAAAATTTTTATTTAATTTAATTTATTTTCAAATATAAAATGAATACAAATTCATAACATTTCAAATTTCTTATTAAAATTATTTATTCAATTAATAAAATCATAACATTTGAAATTTTTTATTAAAATGACAAAAAATTAATTTCATTAATTATATTTTAAATAAACACTTCCATTTGAAATACAACATATGTTGTTGAAATCTATTATTGAATTTGCGCAAATGTAATTTTTATATAAAATATATTTATATTTAGTTCAACAAATAATTTATTAAAGAAAGCACTCATTGTTCATTGAGTTACATAGAAATAATTAATTAATATGTTTATAATATTTAATTTAATTTATTTTATCACGTTATTATATAATAATTTAATAAAGATGTGTATATATTTATTTTAAAATTTTCAAACAAGTTAACAATTATAATAAATAAATATATACATAGTATAATATTATTAAATATATAATTATACTATCATAAAAAATTAAATTTGTTTTTTAGTGATGTGTAATATTAACTCAATTTATAATACAATATTTTTTAAATAAGTTATCATATACTAATTCTTTTTTATAACTTATTTATATTTTCTTTTATTAACTCAATTTTTTTCATATATTTTAATACTTTTATAATTTAATAATATTATTTTATTTTAAATTTTTTTTTATAGAATTAAAAATTAGAAAAATTTAAATAATTAATAAATATAATAGTCTTTAAATATGGTAAGTTCTAATTTTAAAATTTAAAAACTGACTTATTTATAGTAAATTCTGATTCAAATAAAATTATAATCAAATCGATTTTGCACTTCCCCCTTACAAAGCTTCTCATAAAAAAGAAAAAAAAAACCTATTGGGCTTTAAGTTTTGGGCCTGACATTACACAAAGATCTTAATTTTGGGTTAAAAAGCTCTCAACTACCACTAAATTTATAAAATGTATTCTTTAATGTTACACAAATACATACTTTCCCACTCATGATTCTCTATGAAATCTTTGCATTTCTTAGGTAATTTTGATAATTTTTTTGCACTTCCATGTCAATTTCGAATGGAAATGTTTACAATTTGTTGATCTTTTGTATTCTAGTTGTGATTGGTGGTTGATTTGGGCAGGAAAATACAAAAAATATTGCCGGAGAAACTATGATCAAAACTGAGTTTCAACCACATCGAACTGTGATCACAGTTGCAGAATACTATCGGAATAATTGTATCAAATGGTGTTGTGATCAAAACTCCTGGTTTCGATCACATCATGAGCTCATCATCTTCTTCAAATTTTTGACCGCAACTTTTTCATTTTTTCGGTCACATTCCTTCAAAATTCCAACCACCAAGAACCAAAACAAACCAAACATAAACAATGTGCATGCAACAACCCTTCTTCACCTGAAAAATGACAATTTTTCGGTTACATTTCTCCACATTTTCGGTCAACTACAACCAAAACAATACCTTGAATACACATACAACAAGTAACAAGCCAATTCATCAGTCATAAATGTTGCCTTCACCGTCGCCGATCTACTACTTTGCCGTCATCGCCGTCGCCAGAAGGAGAGAAAATGACCAATTTTCTATCATAAAGAGAGATGAGAAGAGAGAGAAAAAAAAAATGATCTGCCAAATTTTTGTATTATGGAAATATTTTTATCCAAGTGCATATTTTTTGGTCGGTTCAGTAAAAAAATTATCAAGATAGTCATCTTCGTAAATTTATAAAAGTGGATATTTTAAAAAATTTCCCAAATAAAAATTCAAACTGACCCTACCGATGTTGAGGTCAAAGCTGAACAATTTTGGAAGATGCAGAGAAGGAGATGGTTGCATTCCTTGAAAAAGCTAAACTATTTTGGAAGATGCAAAGAAGGAGATGGTTGCATTCCTGGAAAAAAGCTAAGCAAACTGAAGACGTTGAAAGTCCAGGTTATGGTGACTGCTCCATGACAATAAAATCTAAGGCCATACTCAACAAAATTAACCACTCAGTTTCTGATATGAAAATTTCAAGTTCCTGAATTTTCTCTATCAATATTTCTTTTGTTCAGTTTTCTATTCAATAGTTGTAATAAAATATAATGCGTAAGAGAATAGATCCAATACTTTTTGAGGCAATAGCTAGAAATGATACTCCAACCTTGATCAATTTAGTTCGCCATAACGGAGGAATTTTGGCACAAAAAGATGTTTCGTTGAACACGGCTTTACACCTGGCAACAAGATTTGGGCATATTGAATTGGTGGCTGAGATTATTAAGTTGTGCCCTGGATTGACTGCAGCTGAGAATGACAAGCAGGAAACTTCATTGCATGAAGCTTGTCGTCAAGGGAATGCAGAGATTTCAGCCTTACTATTGGAGTCTAATCCTATTGTGGCTACAGTGCTCAACCATCAAAGCGAGAGTCCGTTTTCACTTGCCTGCAGGCGAGGGCATCTCAATGTTGTTAAGCTCATGTTGAATCAATCCTGGTTGATGGAATTTGAGGAAGATTGTGTTCAATCAATTCCTTTGCATGCAGCAATATCAGAAGGGCATATAGGTAATATCTGAATTTTAGCTTCTCCAATATATTGGTTAAGACTATAAATTTTGAATGTCAAGCATGATCATGTAGATATTCTGAAGGAGATACTAGAAATGCGGCCAAATTCTGCTGAAAAAACAAACAAGAATGGATTTTCTCCATTGCATTGTGCTTCTAGCAGGGGGAACCTGGAGGTTACAAAATTGCTCTTGGATCATAACCCAGACCTAACTCTGCAATATAACAACGATGGTTATACACCATTGCACCTGGCAGCAATAAATGGCCGTGTGAAAATTTTAGAAGCATTCTTAATGAGCTCTCCCACTTCTTTCAAATGTCTCACAAATGAGAGGGAAACAGTCTTCCATCTTGCTACGAGATTCAACAAATATAATGCATTTATATGTTTAGCAGAATCTTTCAGTTTCACCAGCCTTCTCCACCGGCAAGATCAGTTCGGTAACTCTGTATTGCATCTTGCAGTCTTCAGAAAGAACGTCCAAGTAATCTTCTGGTCCTCTCTGTCACTATATATATGGAAAATGTATCGCATCTTTCAGTTTAATCCTTTAAATGTTGGGTTGGTATGATAAGTGATATGAGAATAATAATTAGAATGTCAAATCAACTGGGATGAACAACTTAGCAACAAGATTGTAAGAATAGTCTTTATTGAAATTCAATAACAATTAGATCCTGCTTAGGGAAACTTCAAGAATTACAAACAAAATTGACTAACGCTAGTGTTGTTACTTGATTACTATCTGGAAAACTTAGATCCTGACGTTTATTTGAAGCTGATTTCAGTTGGTAGAGTACATCATCTACAAAACAACAGTGGACATAAATTGTCAGAATTATGAAAAGCAAACAGCACTTGACATCCTTGAACGGGCAGGAAGTGGTGATGATACAAATAATCTTCTTAAGACAATGTTAAAGACTGCAGGTGGTATCAGAAACATTGGATTGTCAGCTCCGACACCAGAGGTCCCGAAATTGACACACGAAAATCCCAAATATTTGGTCGAGGAAACAATGAGAGTCTTGCCTTTACCGATCAAGGAAGAAAACTCCAGAAAATATTTGCTCAAACATCAGTTTGGAGAAAATTCTGATATTCAAAATGATAGAGTATCTCAACCAGAATCAAGAAAGGAAAGAATGGATTGTTCAATGAATTGGTATCAATGTGAGCATCTCAGTAAATCCTGTGGTTCCCAGCCTGTAGTAAGCGTAGAACCGAAATTAACTAAGGATCTACTTGAGCATGAACCTAAAGGGAAACTTGAAGTTCAAGAAGCAAATTCATCAGAACTAGAATCCTCAGATGAAACAAAGGTTTCACCAAACAATCTGCGGCGGTACAAGGATCTGAGAAGAAGGGACATGAAAGAATTGAGTGCACGATACAAAAGTCGTCAAAATAAGAAAAATGAGATACACATGGAGGCACTACAAAATGCAAGAAACACAATCATACTAGTTGCAATTTTGATTGCCACAGTTACATTTGCTGCAGGTATAAGTCCTCCAGGTGGTGTTTACCAGGAAGGACATCTGAAAGGAAAGTCAACAGTTGGCAGAACAACAGCTTTCAAGGTGTTTGAAATATGCAATAACGTTGCTTTGTTTTCATCTTTAAGCATTGTCATCATTCTAGTCAGTATCATTCCATTTGAAAGAAAGAAACTGATGAGACTATTGGTGATCACACACAAACTCATGTGGGTGGCTATTTCATTCATGGCAACTGCTTACATTGCAGCCACAAGGATTACAGTGCCATTTGGCCGCGGGACAAGATGGATGACTGACACTTTACTGGCTTTTGGTGCTGGAACTCTCGGATTTCTGTTCGTGTATCTAGGAGTTGAATTGACAAGACATTGGTTGAGAAAATTGAAATGGAGAGCAAAGAATGGCAGAAAACAGAGCAAATTTGGTGTCATCAGAGGAAGAATCCAGGTTCATAAGAGATTCAAAGTGAAAAATGAAACTCAATCAGATTCTACAAACTCCGATGTTGATAGTTCTACATCTGTAGGGTACTATGCATACTAAACTATTTGTCAGGGAAAATAAATAATATCTTTGTAATCAACAGGAAGATGCTGGCTCAATTATTTTCTACCCAGTACTGATTTGCTAAAAACATGAATTTTGTTGCCATTGTATTACTTACTTTCAAGTTAGTTGTTATTATATTTATTAACTTCTACCAATTACATAGTCTAAAAGGCCTTCATTCAGTGTATGAATAAAGTGTGGTTTGACATATATTGTTATCTAAATGGTTAACATCCTGGTAGACTTTCCAATAGTGAAAGATGCAGCCACATTCCAAAAAAATTTTTGGTTGACAATGTGAATAACGGTATATTTTAAAACCATAAAAATCACACTCCGCTGAAAAAGACAATGAGTCCTCATTTGCTTCCAAATTCCTGAAGTTTCTCCTGCAATTTTCATTTTTATGACTGCCAAGATTTGAAGCATTATAAAACCGAAGAAATTAATGGCTAAGAGAATAGATTCAATACTTATTGAGGCAATTGCTAGAAATGATACACCAACCTTGATCAATATAGTTCGCCATAACGGAGGAATTCTCGCACAAAGGGATGCTTCGTTGAACACGGCTTTACACTTGGCTACAAGATTTGGGCACACTGAGTTGGTGACTGAGATTATTAAGTTGTGCACAGAATTGGCCCGCTGCTGAGAAAGAGATGCTGGAGACTCCATTGCTTGAAGCTTGTCGTCAACGGAACGCTGAGGTTTCATTTCAGCCCTGATATTGGAAACCAATCCTTTGTGGCACTGTGCTCAGCTATCAAAGCTAGAATGCATTCACTTGTTGGTGAGGGCATCTCAATGTTGTTAAGCTCATGCTGAATCAATCCTGGTTGACGGAATTCAATCGAGGAATGGACTTAGGAAGATTGTGTTGAATCTGTTAGAGATTAATAACATTGTTTCACATTTGCTATAATGCCCTAAATCCAACAAGTATCGCACATGCTGAATTAGAGTATATAATTTATTATACATGTATTAAATTTCACAATTATAATTATTATTTTTTTAAAAAAGATTTTCTTTATTAAAAACTATTATTAAATCCAAAATCTTAAATTTGCCTAAATAATCATAATTTAATCAAATTAAAATAAAATTTCAAAATAACTCTAAAATATAATTTCAAGAATGTAATAAACGCATTACAAAATATTTCATAATTTATAATATAAATAAATAAAATCTTCAATGTTATCCTCCAAATCAAGTCAACACACTTATCAATCTAAGTAACTTTTTTGGCAAAAAAAAATAAATGATGAAGGGTAAGTCGTCAACTCGGTAAGTAATATCATTTATAATATATGCATGAGTTTCCTTATTTTCGAATACATAAAAAAATTCGCAAACCCTTTTATTTAAATATCATACAATAATATAATTTTAAATAATTTTTTAAAATAAACAAATATCACATTTTACATCGCTAGCGGGTGAGTCTGGCTATAAGTTATATAGTTTGGGTTCTCCTAATTTAGTAGACGCATTTTGTGTTACAAAGTTCAAGAATAAACCCGTGACAAGCTGTGTGCCCAAAACGAACAATATCTATTTGGTTGTTGGGTCTGGGCTGTTACATTTGGTATCAAAGCCGACCTACAACCTAATGTGTGGATGTTCTATTATATGTCTTCTATTATGTGAAATGTCTGTTATGACCCCCTCACGAGGACGTGAGGTTCAAAGGGGGGAGAATATCACATCTCACATCGCTAATGGGTGAGTCTGAGTTATAAGTTATATAGTTTGGGTTCTCTTAACTTAGTAGATGCGTTTTAAGTTGTAAAGCCCAAGAACAAACCCGTGATGAGCTGTGTGCCCAAAGCGGACAATATTTATTTGATTGTTGGGTCTGAGCTGTTACATTAATATCATATCTCATATTGCTAGAGGGTGAATTTGGGTTATAAGTTATATAGTTTGGGTTCTCCTAACTTAGCAGACGAGTTTTGGGTTGCAAAGTTCAAGAGCAAACCCGTGACAGGCTGTGTGCCCAAAGCGGACAATATCTAATCGGTTGTTAAGCCTGGACTGTTACAACAAAAGTTTAATGTTCATAAATTTTTATAAGAGAGAATGTCAAAATCATATTCCATAAAATATAAATGCAGAATCATATCAAACTCTCATTATAGAAAAATATTGTTTTAAATTGCTGATATTACATAATGTCACCTATATTTTTGGTGAACCAGCCAATAATTGTCACCTGTACCCCGGTGACTCGGCCAATAACAGAATAGATAGTGTATACAATCATAACAGAATATTAGACCGTGGTCGATCAGAATCATGATGCTACAGATAGATGAGCTAAAATATTTTATTTCAAATAATCGTATAAGAATCATTTAATAACATAATGGTTTGCATTGATTTACTTACAAAGCAGTTGACACATTTTACAATTATAAATTAACGTTTATAAAACAGTTCGTAAAACGTTTTTATAAATAAATTTTGTACAATAATTAAAATTCTTTGTTTAAAAACTAACTTTTAAAATATTTAAGTTATATAAATACGTAATATAAATTTATTTATCAAATAATAAATTATTTTCAAATATTTAAGTCAAATAATTTATGACATAAAATATTTTTAAAATGCAAAAGCAACCCAATATATCATAAATAAAATTACTTACCTCAATTTAAACTAAAGTTTTAAGTTACCTCTAATTGTTGTCCAAAGGTTCCGAACCTCCTATAATAACAAATTATTTCATCAAGAAAATATAAAAATAGCACATAAATAATTCTTCTTTCTTTTTTTTTTTTCAAAATTTAACTATGTCTATACTACCCGTTCACATACCCTAAACCCCTAACAATCTAGAATTTTTAACTCCTAATATATAAATCAGATCAAGCTAAAAATTTATATATTTTCTGAACACACCTAATTTAATTATGTGTAAAAGTTTCATGGCATTTCGAGATCAAAAATAATTTTAAAAGAATAAAATTTTCAGACAATAATAATTTGTTTAGGTTGTTTCTAAAATGCAATCTACTCAATAAATAATTCATAACTATTTAAATATATCCTAAAAAATTATTAAATTTATATCAAAACCAGTAAACATATTAATTTTCATAATTTTTAAAGGTGTTTTAAGGCTTTAAAATAATAAATAACTTAAAAAAAATATTAATCTGTTCATATTATTTTATAATTGAGTTCACTCAATCAAAAATTCTTAAATATTAAAATATAATTCTAAAAATTTTGAAATTTACAAAGAAAATAGTAAACATATATATCAATTCTCATATAAGATTTTGTAATTTTTGAAGATTGTTTTGTACTTCAAAAAAATAAATATTCAAAACAGCAGTAACATGTCCAAAATATTTTGAAACTGCAATTTGCCCAACAAAAATTCACAACTATTAAACTATGATTCTAAAAATTTCAAAATTTATAAAATACAAAACAAACATATGAATAGACTACTACATGAAATTTTGTAATTTTTGAAAATTATTTGACGCTTGAAAATAATAAATATTTAACTATAAATTTAAAGAATTCTCAAAATTTATATTACAAGGTATAACTTTAAAATTTTGTATAAAATTGAATTTTCATACGATTTGAGTGAAACAAAATTGTATGAAAATTTTTGTTAAAAATTTCTATTGTCGTTATACTCAACAAATATGTAAAGTTATAACTCAAAGAACTCTATTTGATCTATACTAGAATAATGTAGAAATAATCTTAATTAAAACTCAAACAAATAAGACAATATAAATTATAAAGAATTATTACCTCTGTTAACAAGAGTTTAAAGAGCCGAAAATCACAAAAAGTATTTCTTTTACATTGAAAGAAGTGGGAGGCAAAGAAGTAAGTAAGAAAGAAAAAATATGCTTTTATGTTTTGTTTTGTTTTTTAAATAATAATAAGTATAAGAAACCCTATTAAAATAAAACATACGAGATGTTTACTATTTTATTTAAAAATAATAATGTAAATCCTAAAACAAATCCTATAATATCCTTATTATTTTTCTTTTTCTTTTTTTAAAATATAAATCCTAAAACAAATTCTATAATATCTTTAGCATTTTTGTTTTTCTTTTTAAAAATTATTACTTTACGTCAAAAAATTAACTAAAGCTTTGATACCAAAATGAAACACTAATACAAACAGGATGAAAGATTATATTATTAAAACAAGATAAACATTATAAGCTTGGGAACCGAAAGGTTATATTACAAAGACTCAAACACTCAAAGCTTACTAACACTTGACTCGACTCCCACTATGAATGCCTTACTACAACCCAGAGGCATCCTTATATAGACACACAAGAAATGCTCTAGAATGGTGACTCACCATTCTAATACATGCACACTTATCCTTATCTTACTTTATACCTTACTCATACATTATTACAATATTTTATGTCACATCACTCTTGGATGACTCATCATCCTTATCTATACAACTCATACTACAAGATAACACATTTTACTACAACTCATACTTTACTTTATGTCACATCAATGATCACATCATTTACCATTGCTTCCGCTGGGTCCACTATGTCTTCCACTAGGTCTACTATGTCTTCCGCTTTAATCTGTATCTTCGTCAGTGTCATTCCAATGACTAGCTTTTATCTTATTCCACTGTTGTTCTAGATCATCAAGATCTAGATCTTGATCTTCCTAATTGATCTGCTGCAATAGTTCTACATTTGGCATTGGACAATCTGGCCATTCTATCTGCACCATAGGTTCCTGTAGGTTGGGCCATTCTTCTTCAATCCCTGGTGGCAATGCTGGTAGGGTAATCTCATCTTCTCGTCCTTGCTTTCACAACCACTCATGATAGAAATTTCTCATTTCCATTTCATACTCATCATCACCATGTATTTGTTCAAACCTGATTTGCTCTTTGTAATAAAGATCTTGAGTAACTATCACATATAAAGATAATGGACTGTGATTATCATAGCTTGTTAGTTGTTCATAGACTTTTGATAAAGTCAATCTTGCTTTTAAGCAACCTCCCCACATTGAGTTCACATCATTCTGAGTGTGTTCATAAATTATTGGTTTGATAAAAGGCATCCTTCTTTTTCCATCATCATCTTTTCCCTATATGTCTTTCAGCTAGACTATGATAATAGTACTGTGGGTAATCTAAAAATCTCCATGCAGCCTTAAGGTAATGATATCTTTAAATAAGGGACTGAAGAGCTTATCAAACCATCTTCTTTTTGTATATCTTCTACTTCGATGGATAATATGGGGTTCGAATAATATGGCAGCAGGATACAGGTTAATCCATAACTAATATATATAATAAGCTGTAGGGTTTCCTGCACATATCACATAATGTCTCCAATTAGTTTCTTCATCGATAACATGGTGAAAGAATTTATGAACTTGGAAGACTGTTTCATGCATCTGATGAATGTTGGGCTAAGGATCAAACATTTTATAGCAACTTTCTTCAGATGTTAACCTGTATTCAATCATTGCCATAAGTATCTACAATCTTTTAGTTACCCGATTATGATAACCTAGATAACTTCGAAAATCCGTAACTAGGTCGAACACTTGTTTTCTTAACTCCAGAGGTAAATTTGCACAAAGTTTTATGAGATCATATTTGTAAGAATCTTCTTCTTTTTTGAACCACCTGTTCATAGGAAGTGTTCTAGAACTTGAAGCCATGATAATAATTGAAATTGGTCTGGAGAGGAAATCTGCAACTATGTTGGATTCTTCTTTGATGTGCACAATGCTAAATTTGAATCTGGACAAAGATTCTGACCACCTTGCTAGCTAAGGATTAGGAATTTCTCCTTCTTTTCTTTTTAGCAAACCCTGAAGATATTTGTAGTTCGTTTCAATTACAAATGAATCGAGAGAAAGAAAGAACTGTAACTTTTTTATTCCTTTAACCACAGCTAGAACCTCTTTCTTTAAAGATGGGTAGTGCTGTTGAGCTTTTGAGAACTGGCCAGATTTATATCCACAACTTCTCCTGTAGCCATCCTTATCTAAAATGAGTATTGCACCTCAATAATTATTACTTACATCAGTCTGCAATATGAGCTGTCCTGTGTCAGGAATCTTTAAAGGAGGAAGAGAATAACACATCTCTTTTAATTGTTTTACTGCTTCTATTGCTTCTGCCGACCAAGATAAAGCTTGCTTCTTTAAGTGTCTTGATATCTTACACGTCAGTTTTGTAA
>JAXCLQ010072038.1:0-10855 GCA_035584115.1 Cedrela odorata
TCATTTAAACCTATCAACTTGCTAATCTCATTAGCTCCCACTATTTTATTCGGACCTTACACTCCCTCAAGTGGTATCTAGAAATAGTCGTTGCTTTATTTCTAGTCGTTTCACCCTATCAACCTCACATAATAGAATCTTGGTATTCCGAGTTTAGCGAGTAGAAAACACTTTTCCTTTTATATCGTTATAGAAGTTATGATTTATTTCTTTTGCCCTAGCTTCGGAAGCCTCACATAATAGAAATTTTGGTCTCCTAAGCTAGCTAAACCTGAACCACCGTGCTTTCTTAAAATGATACTTTCACCAACCCCTCACATAATAGAATCTTCGGCAAAGCAAAAGTATTTGCTCAAGAACAAAGTAACCAACCTTTTGGATATAAATGCCATATCCCTCACATAATAGAATCTTGGAATATAAAAATTTATAGTGAAAATTTTGGTTACCCACAATGGAAGGCATAGATTTAATAATTTTTCTTTGAGGAGATTTATTAGGTTTAACCTTTAAATTTAATCCATTTTTATGTTTTTTGTTTGTTTATTAAGAGTATTCATAAACATACATATCCTATATGAATATTAAAAGCATGTGGGTTGATCATGGGGTTTTCGAAAATTACAACCTAAAATAAACTATTTACTAAAGGTTACAATTCTTTAGTCTCTTTTATCTCCTCTTCGGATTTCATATGGTATATCGGGTCTTCATCCTCATGATTTATTTAGAAAATAGATCTAAAGCACATAGGCTCGAATTACATGAATAATTTAACTATTAAATATTACATGCCTGAAATGAATTAAAAAAATATATATTAGAAACATTTAAAAATTTTAATAAATCATTTAACACCCATGATCAAGCCCTCTAATCTAATAATTATGCATCAATTATACATAAACATTAAATCATTCACCATTAAGATTGCATCTAAACTAAATGGTAAATTAAACAATTTAATTAAAATAAGCACTAGTGCATAAATACATCACATGCACAAATACACTACTTAATATATCAAATATATAAGTACTTTAATTAAATAAGCATATATATTCTTATTAAATTAAAATGGGGCATGCAACAATTACACAAAAGATCAGAATCATAACACCGATGTCATGATCCACCTATAATTAAAATAATAATATTATTTATCAAATCATTTCAAAAATAATTTCATGGCATTTTAATATTCCTATTTAAATAATCTCATATTATATAAATATTTCATATTTCTCAAATATTACAAATAATACATCTAATGAAGTATATCATGGCGTGACAAATTAATCAAATTAAATGTTACACACATGCTAAAAATGCCATTTAACATGGAAATTTTAGATTTGTGCATTTTTTAACAACTCATTTCATGAATCATTTTAAGCATCCAATTAATTCATCTCATAAATTAAATTTTCATAAAAAATTATCATCCAATATACATACAAGACTTATACATACTTACCATGCATATCATATTTTAATCATATCAAAATATTTCATTTAGCTTGTCATAACAATTAACATTCTTAATGTTGTTAAACATGTATCTTTCACTCAATCATAAAAACATTCAAACAAGCATCATGGAACACTTCCTATACATGTTATGAATAATTTAATATACTAATTATAGCATTTATTAACTAAAATCAAATCAATTTATTAGAACACCAAAATTTGTCCCAAAATAGTTTTAAGGGTAAATTAAGTTTCATGGTTATTTTAGGGCAAATAACATATATGCATGATACATTATGTATTTTACAAGCAATAAGAGTTCCAAAATGTATAATGTAAAATAAATATTTCTAATAACTTGTAAAATACATAATGTAGCATGCAAGTGGATTATTTTTGTTTAAATAATTGGAAATTTGTTTTTCAATTGTTTCTAATGTGATTAGATGTATTTAAACATGTATTATTGTTCATATATAATGTTTATTATATTGGGTGCAATTGGATTGCATTGTATTTTAATATTTTGCCCTAGGAAGTGCAAATAAGAGTTCATATATAATGCTTAGAACTGTTTTTCTAGACAATTTTATATAAATTTAAAAAACTAATTTAACCTCAATTGGTTATAGCTCAAATCAGTACATGAACATGTTCATAAGATATTTAAGAGATGTTCCAAAATGTTTGTTTTCATTTTTTTTAATGATTGAGTGAAAGATACATGCTTAACAACAGTAACAATTTTAATTGCTGTGACATGCTAAATGAAATATTTTGATATGATTAAACTATTATATGCATGATAAGTATGTACAAGTGTTGTATGTATATCGGATGATAATTGTTCATGGTAATTTAATTTATGAGATGAATTAATTGGATGCTTAAAATGATTCATAAAATGAATTGTTAAAAAATGCACAAATCTGAAATTTGCATATTAAACGGCATTTTTAGCATGTGTGTAACATTTAATTTGATTAATTTGTCATGCCATGATATACTAAATTATATGTATTATTTGTAATATTTGAGAAATGTGAAATATTTATATAATATGAGATATTATTTAAATACCATGAAATCATTTTTGAAATGATTAGATAAATAATATTATTATTTTAAGTATGGGTGGAGTGTCTCACAAGTGTTATGATTAACAACTCTTTTGTAATAGTTGCATGGCCCATTTCTTCATAACAATTATGCATGAATATTTCAATTAAGTAATTATATATGTTATATATTAAGTATTATATATGTGCAGGTGATGTATGTATGCACTAGTGCTTATTTTAATTAAATTAATTGCACAAAAACGATCTCTATCAAGTAGCTTAATGAAGAAGTCAGATAATTGAAGATTTAAGATTTGTGTTAAGATACATTAAGTATACATCTCCTTTATTGACATGATCTCTAATGAAGTGATGACAGATTTCTATGTATTTAGTTCCTAAGTGATGTATAGGATTCTTATTCAAGTTTATGGTACTTGTGTTATCACATAAAATGGGAATTTGACTGAGTTCTAATTCATAGTCTAGCAATTGGTGTTTAAACCAAAAAAATTAAGCACAACAACTGTCTACTGAAATATACTCTGCTTGTATAGTTGATAATGCAACTGTACTTTGTTTCTTGCTAAACTAAGATACTAGTTCATTTTCTAGAAAATAACACGTGCCACTTGTGCATTTTCTATCCACTTTGCATTCTCCATAATCGGCATTCGAATATCATTTCAAACTAAACCCACTATCATTTGGATAAAATAATCCTAAGTTTGGTGTGGCTCTTAAGTTTTTAAATATTCGTTTTACCATTACAAGGTGCGATTCCTTAGGATTAGACTGAAACCTAGCACATATACATACTCCAAAGAGATATCAGGTCTAAAGGTGATTAAATAAAGTAATGAACCTATCAAACCTCTATAGAATTTTTGATGTACATTTTTTCTTATTTCATCTTTATCTAAAGAAGTAGAAGTGCTCATAGGAGTTTAAATGGACTTACCCTATATCATATCAAATTTCTTCAAAAGCTCTTAGATGTATTTTGATTGAGAGATATAAATTTCATCATTTGTTTGTTTAATTTGAAATCCCAAAAAGAAATATACCTCTCCTCTCATACTCATTTCAAATTCATTTTTCATAAGATTTGAAAAATTAATGGATAATGACTCATTTGCACTTCCAAAGATGATATCATTAACATAAATTTGAACTAATAAAATATTATCATCTTTGGTTTTAATAAAAAGGTGTAGTATCAACACTTTCTCTCACAAAATTATGTTTTAATAAAAATTCACTAAATCTTTCGTACCAAGCTCTAGGTGTTTGTTTTAGACCATAAAGTGCCGCAGTGAGTTTGTAAACATGATTGGAAAATTTATAGTTCCCAAAGCTGAGTGGTTGTTCTACATACATTTTTTCATTTATAAAATCATTTAAAAATGCACTATTGACATCCATTTGATAGAGTTTGAAATTCTTGTAATATGCAAAGGCTAAGAGTACTTTAATTGCTCCTAATCTAGCTACTGATGAAGAATAAGAATGCATGAATATGATGATAAATTAAACATATAAGCTAAGAACATTTCATAGCTTGCAGGTTTTTTATGATAATCTTTTAAAATAAAAAAAATCAATTTGTAAGAAGGATTTGAAGTGTTTATCTTACTTCAATGGATGATTGATGAAGATGAAAGAATAGTAGACTTAAAGAACAAAAGTTCTGCACAAATTTTCACCTTTGATGCATAGTGAAAGGGAGGGGTTTTGAGAGGAAAAATGAGAGTGTTTTTCCTTCAATTTTTCTAAGTGTTTTCACTTAATGAAAAATGTGAAAGATTTTAGTTTTTATAGTTAGGGTTTATTTGCAAATATTTATTTGCATGGGAGTCCTTACAAAATTTAATTTTGGTAAAAATTATCTCATGCTTTGCAACTTAATCCTTGGACAATCACTTATTATCATAAAGACATGCAAACTATACTAGTTTGCATTTTTAACTCTTATATATTTATTATAAGTCCTTTAACTTTCAAATAATAATATTTAGTCTGTAATAAATATTATTAAGTACACTCTCAATTAAATATAATTAATCTAATTAATTATTATAAGGTTATTTTAACTCTTAAAATACTTTATTTAATTTTATGTAACATTTACATAAAATAAAAAAACTCTTATTATTTTAGGATGGTGCTAGCCTTCTTTTAAATAATTCGTACCAATTCACATCAAGTATTGGTGTGACCTTGTAGGACCCTTGTGAATTAGCTATGATCGGATTTTAGATCTCATCCAAAATTAATTCCGAAAACATTTACTATGATTGACATCTAGCAACATACCATAGCCTTTAAAACACGACGAGTTTAATAACTTCATCAAATCCCATTTTAATATAAACTGTCATACTTGCCATTTAGGTAATATCCTTCTGTCTTTTGTATCCTTATCGAGTATAGATTCACGGATGTTAAAATCTTGAACTCAATTTCTTTCTGAACCATTGATCGCTATGTTTGGAACTTGTCTTCGCGAACTCTTCACATAACTAATAATCACTATAGCAAGAGATTTATTTTTCTGACATTTTTGGACACTTACCTTAGGAACTTAGATACAGATTGAGTTAGTAGAAACTCCAATTCTAAAATCCTAAGTCAACAGATCCCATATTGACCATCGTTTGTTTCTGCGTACGAACAACGCATGACCAAACCAGCTTATTGTACGTGACATGGCTAGCCTTGTACGTATACACATATGAACTATATGCATCCATACTAGATTCGACCATAATATCTTAGGTTGAAGGATTATATCGTACACTAATATGACCAAACGATTAATTATTGACATCATACTATTTTATGTGATTTATCGTTTATTTTGGTCATGTTCGATAAACGGTTCTCTAACTATAAATCCACAATAATGCCCCAGTGACATAACTAACATCGTCATTTGAACTTATATTAACTTTTTGATATCTTTTCGGAGGTATTCAATGTGTCTACTATACAATATTATTGCCCAAATAATATTGTTTTTGTAGGGAACGATTTTAATAAGAACGTTTACTTTAAATGTCTTATATGGACTTATCACATTCATAAATTATTTACAGCATGTATAAATAGTTGAAACAACATACAAATGTGAATCAAGAATAATTTATTTATTTATTAATAATAATAAATATCTGATTACAAATTAATTGCAGAAAAACGTACAACATGATTTGTTTCTAGGCATATACACTAACAAACTCCCACTTGCACTAAAGCCAATCGCTGTTGTATCTTATACCTATTTTGTCAAGATGGTAGTCTAGTTGTTTTTATGTCATTGCTTTAGTAAGTAGGTCAGCCACATTATCTACTAAAGGAATCTTTTGAATTATTATTTCAGCCATTCTAATGAACTCTCGCAAAATGTGATACTTACGCTGAATATGTTTGGACTTTTAGTGTGCTCTCGGTTCATTAGCATATGCAACAGCTTTAGTAGTGTCACAGTATACGTTTATTGGATAAGCCATGTTAGGAACTACACCAAGTTCACCTACAAACTTACGCATCTAAACTGCTTTAGTATTGTAGTCGTCTGCTTGAAACTTTTCCAGCTTACAGCTTCTCCATTACACATAAATATAAAACTTGACGTAGACTTTCTATTGTCAATATCTGATTGAAAATCAAAATATGAATATCCTTGAATGTTTAACTCTTGAAATCTATAACTTAGAACCAAATCCTTAGTCCTTCTCAAGTACTTCAGGACTAATTTATAATCGACCAATGTTTCTCCCCTGGATAAGCCTGATACCTGCTCGTAACACTTATAGCATACACTATATTAGGTCTTGTATAAAGCATTGCGTACATCAAACTTCTTATGGCCGAAGCATAAGGGATGTTACATGCATCTGTTATTACTCTTCATTAATCTTTGGACTATCATCTTTAGAAAGACGAAGACCTTGTGTGAAGGGCAAGAGACCTCTCTTAGAGTTCTCCATGCTAAACCTTTTCAACATTTACTCAATGTACAATCTTTGGGATAATCTGATTATCCTTTTCGTTCTATCTCTATAGACACGAATACCAAGGACATATGTTACATCACCGAGGTCTTTCATCAAGAAGGTTCTAGATAACTAGATCTTAATCTCATTCATCTTGCCTACATCATTACCCATTAATAGTATGTCATCTATATATAATATAAGGAATGTGATGGCACAATCTTTAACCCATCTGTAAACACAAGGTTCTTTCGAATTTTTGACAAAACCAAACACTTTGATTGTGTCATCAAATCAGATGTTCCATCTCTTGGAAGCAGGCTTCAATCCATAGATGGATCAATGCAGCTTGCATACCTTATGCCTATCTGTTTTGGACATAAAACCAATGAGTTGTTCTGTATAGATGTTCTCCTCAATGAAACCATTAAGGAAAGCCGTCTTGACATCTATTTGCCAGATTTCATGGTCATGGTATGTAGCTATGGCTAGCATAATTCGAATGGATTTATTCATAACCATAGCTGAAAAAGTTTCCTTATAATCCAATCCTTGTTTCTAAGAATAATCCTTCATAACTAGCCATGCTTTGATGGTCTCTACCTTTCCATTCTTATCAATCTTTCTCTTATAGATCTATTTTCACCCAATAGGAACTACTCATTCAGATGGATCTACAAGTGTCCAGACTTGATTTATGTGCATAGATTCTATCTCCGAATCTATAGTCTCAAGCCATTTTCCTAAATCTTCATCTAGAATTGCTTCTTCATAATTTCTCAAATCATTACCATGATCAAAGACTCTCACTAGAAAAGATTCAAAATCTTGTTCATATAAGAATCCATACCTTTCTAGAGTTCTATATACTCTAGAAGACTTACAAGCTGGAACTATGGTATTTGATACTGAGTTTCGCTGAGTGGACGGTCTAGCTTTAGCAATTTAGGTTCTAAGCTCTTCGGACCATTCCTTGAGCTTTATGTTTTTACCCATGCCACCTTTTTCCAAAAACCCTTTCTCAAGGAAGTGTGCATTCCTATTGACCCAAACTCTTTAGTTAGAGAAAAAGTAGAAATAATATCCTAAACTGTCTTTAGGATACTCAATAAACCAACCCTTCTCGGATTTCATATTCAGCTTATCCATATTAACAAGTTTAACATAAGTTAAACACCCCAAAATCTTTATATAGCTGAGACTAGGGGTTTTACTATTCCATATCTCATATGGTGTCTTTTGGACAGACTTAGATAGAACTTTATTTAGAATATGCACTGCTATTAGAAGTGCACATCCCTACAAGGACTCTAGTAAGTCAGTGAAACTCACTGTCAATTCCTCCTCTCTGATACTCCATTGAGCTATAGAGTATAGGGAGGAGTTATCTGCGAGATAATCCCACTGTCTCTTAAGAAACCTTAAAACTCTATACTCAAGTATTCACCACCAGGATTCGATCGTAGTTTCTTAATACTTTTCCAGTTTGTTTCTCTACTTCATTCTTGAATTCCTTGAACTTTTTAAAGGATTTAGATTTGTATTTAATCAAATACACATACCCGTACCATGACATATCATTAGCAAAGGTAATGAAGTACTCAAATCCTCTTCGGGCCATGGTATTGAAAGAACCACATACATCAGTATGTATGAGTTCTAACAGTTCATTAGCTCGTTTCTCTTTACTCTTAAAGAAGGACTTGGTCATTTTTCCTTGGAGACAAGACTTACAGGTTTGATAGTGTTCACAACCCAATGGGCCTATAAGCCTACTATTTACAAGTTGTGTAAGTTGTCTTTCTCCTATATGGCCTAACCTATGAAGCCATAATATTTTAGGATTTGATTCTGTTCGGATTCTCTTATTAGTAATAGTGTTGATAAAATCATAAACATTCATTTTAAGCACATACAAACCATTTATATTAAGTGCTTAGCCCACAATTATATTTCTAAAATATAATAAAAATTCATTACTATTAAAATGTACACAATAACCATCCTTACATAGTACTGAAATAGAAATGATGTTTCTTAAGTCAGATTTAAAGTACAATACTTTATTTAATTTAATTATACACCCAAATTCTAGTCTAACAGAAGATGTACCTATGGCTTCTACTGCAACTTTTGCTCTATTAACCGTCTTCAAAATGACATCTCCCACTACTACCTTAGAACTATTCTGAAGTACCTGCATAAACATATAAATGTGGGATGTAGCAGTTGATTCTAATATCCAAGAATGACAATCTGAATTAATACATAATTCATATTCTATCATTTGACAATGAAAATTACTTGCTTTTGTCTTCTTAATGCTCTCTAGGTATTGAGGACAGTTTCTCTTCCAATGTCTATCGTTTCTATAGTAGAAATATTTTCCTTTAACATTTGACTTTTTCTTCTTCTTAGTCTGGCCCACTGGCTTGTTAAAAGCTTTCTTTATGGGTCCAACTTATGGCACTTTCTTTGTTGGCCTTTTGGGCCTAGACCTGTTATAAGGGGCAGCATAAACATTTTCATGCCCTTTACCCTTATTTATTTGTTTATAGTAGTCTTGAAGTTCATTAAGCAGTTCAGGTAACTACCTCTCATTCTTATTCAGATTAAAATTTGTAATGAAGGGTTTGAAGCTCGATGGTAGTGATTGGAGAATCACATTCACCTTAAACTGGTGTGTAAACACCATGGCATAGACGTTAAGTTGTGCTAGATTATTAATTATCTTAATAACATGATTGTCTGGCAGTACCCATTTCTTCAGCTTTTGATTAATCATACTAACACACATATTATATTGAGTAACTCGAGAATTGTCTTGATATAGTTCCTCGAAGGACTATATTATCTTATATGTAGTTGGAACATTTTCGAACCGCATTTGGAACTCTTGATTTATCGAGGCAAGCATATAATTTTTTGCTTTCTTACTATCCTCTTTCCACCAATTGAATATCTCTATATCCTCAGGTGTGGTATTTTTTCTTATCTCTATAAGGAGAGGAGCTCCTAAAATATAAGCCATGCTTTCAAAATCAAGAACAATTTTAAGATTTTTCAACCAGTCCTTATAATTTGTTCTGTTTATAACGTATTTGTCCATGATTTTAAGTAGTGATGCATTTGCCATTATAAACGATTATATAATATATCACAATAAAAATTATCTGCAAGAATAGAGAAATAAAATTTTATTAGTTTTTGTAATCATTTAAACCTATTCAACTTATAATCTCATTAGCTCCCACTATTTTATTTAGACTCTACACTCCCTTAAGTGGTATCTAGAAATAGTCGTTGGTTTATTTCTAGTGGGGAATCAAATTCTCGTTTCATCTTGTCGACCTTACATAATAAAATCTTGGTCTTCCGAGTTCAGTGAGTAGGAAACACTTTTACTTTTGTATCGGTCTACAAGGTATGATTCATTTCTTTTGCCCTAGCTTCGAAAACCTCACATAATAGAAATCTTGGTCTCTTAAGCTAGCTAAACCCAAACCACCGTGCTTTCTTAAAATGATACTTTTACCAAGCCCTCACATAATAAAATCTTAGGCGAAGCAAAAGTATTCGCTCAAGAACAAAGTAACCAACCTTTAAGATATAATTGTCATATCCCTCACGTAATAGAATCTTGGAATATAGATATTTATAGCAAAAATTTTGGTTACCCATAATTGCAGGCATGGATTTAATAATTTTTCTTTAGGGAGATTTATTAGGTTTAACCTTTAAATTTAATCAATTTTCATGCTTTTTGTTTGTTTATTAAGAGCATTCATAAACATACATATCCTATACGCATACTAAAAGCATGTGGGTTGATCATAGGGTTTTTGAAAATTACAACCTAAAATAAACTATTTACTAAGGTTACAATTCTTCAGTCTCTCTTATCTCCTCTTAGGATCACATCCGATACTTTAGGTTTTTGTCCTTATGATTTATTTACAAAATAAATCTAAGGTACACAGGCACGAATTACATGAATAATTTAACTATTAAATATTACATGCCTTAAGTAAATTGAAAAAATTTTACAACTCTTGAATAATTTTATTAAATCATTTAACAACTATGATCAAACCCTTTAATCTAATATTCATCCATCAATTATAGATAAACATCAAATTATTCACCCTTAAGATTGCATCTAAACTTAAAGGCAAATAAAAATTAAACAATTTAATTTAAGTACTCATGCACACACATATCTCGTATACATACACAGTATCACATATATCACATATATCACATATATAGGTACTTTAATGAAATATGCATATATTATTATTAAATTAAAATGGGGCATGCAAC